>JAQZBX010079806.1:0-13918 GCA_029593785.1 Cabassous unicinctus
TGCACTTGCGGTCTGCCCTCTATGTCCATTCACTGTGTGCTCTCTGTGTCTGCTCATATTCTCTTTAGAAGGCACCAGGAACCAAACCTGGAACCTCCCATGTGGGAGAGAGGCACTCGATCGCTTGAGCCACCTTCACTCCCTGCTTTGTTGCCTCTCTCATTGTGTTTCCTCTTTGTGTCTCCTTGTTGCATCATCTTGTGTCAGCTCACTGAGCCAACCATTGCGCCGGCTCACCATCTTGCTCATCTTCTCTAGGTGGCACCAGGAACTGAACCTGGGACCTCCCATGTGGTAGGTGGGAGCTCAATTGCTTGAGCCTCATCTGCTTCCCTAACATGTCTTTTTAGGATCAGAGGGTAGAGTGTGACAGTTTGAAGCTTTTCTGTGGATCCCAGAAAAGATCATATTCTTGAAGCTACTCCATTGCTGTGGGTGTGGGACCCTTTGATTAGATTGGATTCAGTAGGGGGCCTTTAATTGGATTACTTCAGTGAGGCATGACACAGTGTGGGTCTTGGTCCTCTTGCTGGAGTCCTTTATAAATGGAGAACTAAAAGCAGAGACACACAGAAAAAAGTGGCAGTGACAGCATCCATCTGTACTTCAGACAGAAAGCTTCTCCTGGGGAATTCATTAAAGACCTTCATCAGAGTTCCTGGCTTGCAGCCTGCCTTACAGAATTCTGACTCATGCATCCACTCTGTCACATGAGACAATTTTATAAAATTTCATAACATTTACAGTTATCTCCTGTCAGTTCTGTTTCCCTAGAGAACCCTGATTAATACAAGGGCTGTAAACATTGTAGTATTATATGGTAAATTGAAGATACCTTTACCCTATAACAAAAGTAATCCTACTCCTACATATATAGCCAAAAGAAACCAGTGCACATGCAAAATTGGAGATATGTACAAAAACTTTCCTAGTAATATTTTTCATAATTGCAAAAAGCTGAAAACAATTGATATGACAATCAACATGAGAACCATCATCATGAGAACACACACAAACACACACATGCACACACCCCACTGTATATACGTAATGTATATACATTATCAATTATAGAGTTTCCTAAGATTTGTAGAAAACTTGGCTCCACATTATAAACATCTGTAGGTTTAAAAATATATATTCATATCTGAATCACACTCAAAGAGATTCTGACTTAATCAATATGGGATGAGATTTGGACATTAAAGGTTTTTAAAGTTTTCTAGGATAATAAGAAAGTGCTAAAAAATTATAGGACATATCAAAAGGACACAAGGGCCAGCTTGTAGGAGCTCTCAATAGCCAATTTAGGACAACTTGAGCAATAATATAAATAATGATTTAGATTATAATCCATGGAATAAATACAAACCTAGGAATCAAAACTGATATAAATAAATACTTGAATAAATAAATAAATGAGGAATAAGAGCTCTCCTTTACAATAAACTCTCTTTAAATGTAGAAAGGCTGATGGATATAGACAAAATCACTGCTTGGCAAAAAATACCATAGTAATAGTTGCAGGCAAGAATCACCAATAGATGCTAAAATAATGGGCAAATATACTTATTAATTCCAAAGGAAAAATAGTAACATCACACTGGAGAACCTGGCAAACACCTTAATGAAATGATCAAAGTTAAAATTATCAAGTAATAAGATACTATCAAATTACAGCTATTTTTCCCTCTCCTTCCCCTTAGAACCTCCAGTGGCCACTGCCTCCACATCAGTGATAAAAGTTCTTCCATTGCTAGAATCACAATAAGCCTATAGGAGAATAACAGTAAGTCTATTCTAGTCCATTGTTCATTCCCCAATCCTGAGGATTCTGTGATGGTGATGCCCACTCTGCCTTTAATTGAGAGGGGGCTTAGATCCCATTGGGCAGATGGATTGAACTATCTTGCTTGCAATTGTAGACTCTCTCTGTTCCTTAAGATGGTCTTTGTCCATCATCATCTCCTTGTTGGTTGTCTTTGGTGAGTACAATGAACTGGAGAGTAGGTGTTGCAAATCTGTTGAGATTCATGGCCCAGCTGGTACATGGACAGCACAAAGATAAAGTCTCTTGGACATACACTTATCAACTCTATTGCTAACTATAGGTTCAAATAGAAGGGACAGAAGAGCCATGTGTAGGGAAACCACAACTGAGTCCAACTCTGTCACACTGGAAGGTTGCCAAAGTCCTGAGCTATCTGCCCTGCCTATAGTGTCTGGATGTCTCCAGAGCCCTCAGGAATCCCCCTATATGAGGCAATATTTACTTTGGCAGTCAATGAGATCCTGCTGAGACGTGCGTAAGCCTAACCTCTGGAATGACCTCCTGACTCACTTTGAAGTTTCTTAGCCATATAAACTCATTTGTCTTTACCCTTTCCCCCTTTTGGTCAAGGTCTTTTTCCAGTTGCATTGCTATTTGGTGCTTGGTAGTAATCCCTCAGTACAATAACAGATACAGGCCATTATATAGCTTGTAATAACTTACAAAAAATGTGCAGGAGAAAGTGTAAACTACAATGTAAACTATAATCCATGCTTAGTGGCAATGCTCCAAAATGTGTTCATTGTTTATAACAAATATACCACACTAATGAAGAATGTTGTTAATGTTGGAAAATGTGGGAAGGCTAGGGAGCAGGACATATGGGAATTCCCAATATTTTTTATGTAACATTTATGTAATTTAAGTATCTTTAAAAAAAAAAAAATAGGCAGTGGCTACCAGAAATTCTGAGGGGAGGGAGAGGGAAAAATAGGAAAAATGGGGCATTTTTGAGACATTGGAGTTGTCCTTTATAACATTGCAATGACATAGAAAGGCCATTACATATTTTGTCAAAACCTATAAAATTATGCAGGGCAAAGTATAAAGTATAATGTAAACTATAGTTCTTGGCTAGCACAATGCTTCAATATGTATTCAACAATTGAAACAAATGTACCACACTAATGAAAGATGTCGTTAATGTGGGAAAGCATGGGAGGGGAAGGGAATAGGGTATATGGGAATTCCTTATATTTTTATGTAACATTTATGTAACTGAAAGCTTCTTTAAAAATAAAAATTAAGGAAAAAACAAAAAAAGAACTTCTATCAACATCATGTACCTCCTGATAAAATGCACTGAGAAGGGCCATGTATCTTTCTGAGGGATTTGTGACCAAAAAAAAGGTGCATAGCCTGATTTTAATCTTAAAGAAATATTAGGTAAACCTAAATCAAGGGATATTCAATGAAATAACTGGCCAGGACTGTTCAAACTTGTCAAGGTCATGAAAAACAAACAAAGGTTAAGAGCTGTCCCAGGTTTGAGCAGATTATGAATACATTGAAAATTAACTGCAAAATGGGACCCTGGATTGAATCCTGGATCAGAAAAAGGACCTTATGGGAAAATCTGAAAAACAGGAATAACGTCTATAGATTAGTTAATAGTATTGTATCGATTTTAATTTCCTGTTTTGACACTGTGCAATAGTGAGAAAAGAATGTCATATATACACAGGAGTATGGATACTAGATTATAGGATATTCATACACTGACTATGACTAATTCTGCCAGATTGCTCTCTGGAAAGGCTACTCCATCCTATATTCCACCAGACATACATGAGTGTATGAGTCCCACATCCCTATCAATGCTTGAAAGTGAAGAGCTTTCAAAGTTTCACTAATCTAATAAAGTAATATCTCCGTTGTTTTAATTTGCATTTCCCTGACAACTGATATTAAGCTTCTCCTAATATGCTTGGTAGTTTTGAGGAGTCCCTCTTCTGTAAATTACTTGCTCATCTTTATCCATTTTTCCTTAAGGGTGGCTGTCCTTTTTGTTGTTGTTTATCTGAAGATTATACAGTCTAGATATTCATCTTGCATCGTTTTTGATATTGCAAATGTCTTCTTTCATTCTGACATCTATGTCTTTGACCATGTTCCACCATTTTCTAATAGAAAACTTTAACTTAATCAAAGTCATCAACTTGTTTATGGTTTGTGCTTTTGAAGTAGTTTAAGAAGTTCTTTTTGATTCAAAGCCATGAAGATGTTTTTCTACACCCTCTATAAACCTTACTAGCCACCCCCCACACACACAGTTCTGAGTGATTTTAAATAAAACTGAGACATTGAATCATGAAATCCATAAATATTTTATTATATATCTAAAAAATAAGGATTCTTAAAAATACCACAACACTTTAAAATGGATGATTCATTAATATCAAATAAAGCAGCCTATTTTTGAGCAGGAAAGATTAGGAAGTTTAGATATACACAAAGAGTTACAACACAGCACAGAATGTAGTAATAGTCTTAAGAAAAGTAATGGAGCTATGAGACATCAGGAAAAGGGGTGAGAGGTGATTGCCATTCACCCAGGGGAAAAGACTAACGTTTAGGAAAATTTACTACTGTTTGTTTTTGGCTTTTCTCAGAAAAGTAATTCTGAAATAGTACACAAGAGGAAGTCCCTCTTCTACATAAAATACTGTGGATTTTGTGTTCTTTTCCTTTTCCCTAGTAAGCAGGAAATAACAGGGACAGAGATGTGGTTACAGGCAAAGAAGTAAAGAAGTTGTGCCTTTACATTTTAGACAAATTCTGAGCATTCAAATCTCTGGATTCCATATTGGAATCCTCATCTTGTAATTGAATAATCTCTTTACCCTGGTTTTGAAAACCTTATATCTAGTCATTGAGGTTATCTTTGAATTACTTTCTTGAAACAATGCTCTCCAGAATTACATATCACCAAAATATACCAAACGTTTTCTCATGCCTTCCATTTTATCTTTAGTATTATTGAAAGATTCTTTCAAGCCTAGCACTAAAGATTAGTATATAGAGATATGTGTGAGTTTCTCTTGTTTTCATTATATATTTAGGAACTCAGGATGCATGATATTAAAAAACTATTACAACAAATAATGATACTAGTGGGTTATAACCAATAGAATAAAACAATCCATGAGTCCATACTGATATAGATAAATAATTGAATAAGTACATAAATGGGAAAATATGGACAATTCCTCCTTATAGTAGAATTCCAATTTATAAATGTAGAGGAATGATAGAAATAGAAAATCTCCTTTAGGCAAACACCACAGTAATAACTGTTGCAAGGAATAACCCTTGCTGGATGCAAGCACATGTTGAAAAATAGTACATTTGTAGGGCTTCAAAGTATTTCACTAGAAGACATTAATAAAGTACAAAGTGAAAATAATAACTTCCCTGTCGGGAATCCTTTAACCACTCTAACCAAGGTTAGCATTTTTCAGTAATAAAACCTAGTTACATCATATACTCTGACATGATGCAAGGAGAAGGGTACAACATAATTTATGTGACATTTTTGCCAAAAATGTATAACCCCAAGTTCATTATCAGAAAACATCTGACAAGCCCAAGTTGAGGGTCTATCTAAAAATTACTGACTAGTACTCCTCAGAGCTATCTTGAAAGACACAGAAAGTCTGAGGAACAGTAACAGATTGGAGGAGACCAAGGAGACATGATAAGTAAATGCAAGGTGAGATCCTGGACTGGATCCTGGATCAAGAAAGAGACATTCGTGGGAAAACTGGTGAAATAAGGTGAATAAGGTCTGTAGGTTAGTTATAGTATAGCACCAATGTTAATTCTTGGTTTCCATAGTTGTGCTACAGTTATGTAAGATGTTAACATTGGGGAGTGCTATATAGAAACTTTCTATGCTATTTTTACAACTTTTCTATAAGTATAAAATTATTTCAAAATAACAAATTAAAAAATTTTTTTTAATTGTTCCAACAATGCATTAAATATTCTCTGACTTGGGTGAATACCACTTACAAACATTTCTCCTTTTGAATGGCTGGGCTGGGCCATATGAGACAGGACAGAGTTCCTCACTGAGAAAGGCATTTTCTTGGAAACCCCAAAGTCTTTCACTATATTCTGTGATGTCCACAAGACCAGAATTAAATAATAAAGGTTGGGAAATGTTTCTTTTATACTCTATGCATGGCCAAAAGCACCTCAGATTCCTCTGAGAATAGTTGTTCTTGGTTCTCAAATGGTTGGAGACAAAGAGAGCTGTTCTGAGGTGGAGCTGTGGGCTGAGGAAGCCTTCTGTGCTACATGCAGACTTCTCTTTCTGGATCCTCACACTGACCTCGAGCACCCTTCTCTTACTTTTCCATCTATATGTACCCTGCCCTTAAGAACATTCCCTAGACTTGCCTTTCTGAAGTGAAAGTAGAGGTGGCATCAGTCAGAAAAATCCCAATTAAGCATGTGTGTGTGTGTAGTTTAGGAAGTTCTCATGGCACCCACCCCTAAGTACTATTTGTTCATCCGCAGGTGAGCAGGGCCACCCTCAGCAAAACTGCTGTCAGGTAAGTTTGTACCTGTTGCTGTAGTTTGTCTTTCTGTTCCTTTCGTCCTTACATGGCATCTCCTCATCTGACTTTTCCATTTTACATGACTGGCTCTTTCCTGCTTTGTCCTTTGCATCCCCTACTAAAGCAGAAAAAGACCCTGTAGTGGTAGTTATACTCTGACACAGTGTCTGCCATGCTAACATATTCAATTGGTCCTTTACATCCATAGGCAGTGTGAATTTTTTCAGGGCTTGGGAAATTGCAAATCATGCCAAAATGATATTAAGCCTTACACTGACCAAATGATATGCTCCTGGTCAGTCAATATTTTAGGGGCGAGGACAGGGATTTCAGGTCAGCTGCCTTGAAACAAGAAAGTCCTATGACTTAGAAAGTTAATGAAGAAGGTTCCCATCAAAGTACCACCCCACCCTGATCCATCACAGGCAGTCTGATTTGCCTCTGAGAATGTCCAATTCAGATTTGGCAATGTCCAGGGAAAGTCCTTTTTCAATTATTCCCCAACCATTGTCAGCCTTGCTCTGCTATTCCTGCCTCCAGAGAAGGCAGGTGTGGAAACATGCTCAAGAGGTAGCCCTGTGCATTGTTAATATAATACAAGGATGTTTGGAAAGACTGAGATGGATATATGTGCACCGATTCTTTTTTAGTTTAATGTTTACCATGGGCTCCTGGCCTCCCCACTCTTCTCCTATCCTGCTCTTGTTAAAGGATTCAATAACTTTGGGTTTTTTCTTTTCCTCTCCCCCTTCAACATGGTGATTTACCCTTTAAATAAAGCTGAGCTTCAGTAATTGTCTTAGCCTGGGCAGGGCCAGAGGGGTCTACTTCGAGAAGCTGCCCCACCACAGGTAAACAGAGTTGTCATGCTGAGCTGCTTTGCATCTAACACTTCATCCAGTTTGCCTCATAGGGGAGCTCAGAAATCAAGGAAATCTGGGGATTTAGAACAATGCTTCAAGCTGTAAGCACGAGATACTTTTGAAGTCTCATGATTTACCTTGAATATTATCAGGGATTTTAAATCTTAATCAAGTTATACATATTTATTTTAAGGCAGAAACAATATTTCCCCAAATCTTCTAGCGATATTAGCCTACCAGGAAGACGCCCCATGTTTACTCCATGGCTTGACATATCCATTGGCATAGCCCTGCATACTTCATTCTAAGAAGCTCGGATCTACTACACATCTCTAGCAGTACTATTTGACTATTTCAAATGTGTGACACTGAATTAAACAAGCTATCGTGACTCAGTGCAGGTTCCCAGCCAGCACCAACGACACTATTCCTACAAGCATATGTATTTGAAGTTACAAACAACTGACTTACAAATAAATGTTTGGCCCGTAATCCATTCGTAAATTGGGAACTGTTTGTACTAATACGACGTCCTTGCCTTAGGGTTTTCTAGTCATTGCAACAAACGGTTCTTTTAATTTCCGTGAAAACCCAGAACGTCTACAAGTTATATGTTGTGTTTTTTTTTCCCCTTTCTCTTTAGATATCAAATTACCTTCAAGTAAAACATTCCAATGTAGCTACCTAGTTGGGAAATGGTCTAAGAACAACAAAAGAGATAAATGAGAAAGCAAGATTGAACAGTGCTCACAAGCCTTTGATTCTGTACTGTGTCCTTCAGCTCCAAATTCAATTTTTCTACTCAATTTTCTGCTGTCCAAATGATAGTCATTTCATTGCTTGGATATAGATGGTGTACTCCAGCTCTAAAAGCAACAAAGGTGGTGAAAAACTCACGGTAAGCCAAGTTCTTGTTTTAGTCTCTTGTCCAAGTCCTTTATTTTCAAAGTGATCAAATGTGCTCAGAGGCAAAAAGCAGAATATTGCCAGTGAGTGCAATGAAGGGCATGCCCTGGAAATCTTATTCTCCTTGGAAAAGAGTTTTTTCTGGAGGGGGGAGAGGTAGAAAAATAATTCTAGAGTTCACTGGAGTTGAATTTTGTGTTCCAGTTTTAGGTTTGGGCTATTGCCGTTATAGGATCTGGCTGAACACCTCTATCAGGGTAAAAAAATTTTTCTTTTCTTCACCTTCAATGTTTCTTCCCTAATGCTGCTGCTTCGCCTTCTTCAGGTGTCAGGCTGAGAGTGACATCACTTTGTTGCAGTCAGTTCCAGTGTCCTTCCTATATGGAGGTAATTGCAGAAGGAAGACACCTCACAGGAGGAAACTGTCTGACTGGGATGGGGCCTCACAAATAAAAATTTAAAAGGTGACATCTGTATAGCATAATAACCTACAAAGCTGACTTCCTGAGCAATTTTCAGTTCTTTTAAAATAGAATACCTCTGTCTCCTCACTTATGATTTAGAATAATTGGAGCCTTGAGACATATAATATTTAAAGATCCCTACCCAAGTGCATGACTTGTGGCTAAATAGAAGCAAATTAAACTTTATGCCACTCAGATAAAATTCCTAGCCTCTGAGAGTTTAACTTTTATATTAAGAATTGGCAAACCACAGCCCTGAAGCCAAATCTGGCTTGCCATTTCTTTTTGTTCAGTCAACCAGTTAAGAATGGCTTGGGGAAAAATAATGAAAGAATATTTTATGACACATAAAAATTATATGAAATTCAAGTTTCAGGGTTCATGAATAAAGTTTTATTGGAACACAACACCACTTAATCATTTATGTATTTTCTGTGGGTGCTTTTGTGCCACTATGGCCTAGTTGAGTAGTTGCAACAAAGACTGTATGGCCCACAATAAAATATTTGTTCTCTGGCCCTTTATGGGAAAAGTTTTCCAACTCATGTTACTCACTGATAATTCACTTTTGCCCAGTGAAATGAGGCAGGGCACCTTCAGGGCAGGGGACAAATGCTATAGGGGAGTGGGGGGTGCATGTTGGGATAAGCATGAGAGCATCAGAAGCCACGTTTGCTGGCATCACAAGTTGTCTTCAGCTAGAGCTGTTCTTTGCATTCTTTGGAGAATTTCATGCAAACAGTATATGTTTTTAAATAGAGGAAAGTAAGATCCATAAAAGTTGGATAAATTAAGACATTGAAAACAAAGATAAGCTGTACCATAGACATGTCTTTTCTCTATCTCCGATTCCTGTACTCTTCCTCACTGCCTTTTGTGGTCCTACTAGAGATGAGAACTAGAAGAATGGAGGAGAGAGAGAAAAAACTGGGGTAACAGAGTAGAGAGCAAAGTAGAAATCAAAGTAGAGGCAAAGTGGGAAAGTGGAGAAATAGGGAAGAGACCATAGATTAATGAGATGGGCCTTGCATAAAAGTTCTGACAATAGATGGTGCCATCCTCTTCTCCCACCACAAATTAAGTTTCCTACAAGGAGGCCATAGAGTCTCTATTAACTGGTGGATTGATTGATTGGAATGAAGATTAAGAGAATAAGTATGGGGGATGTAGAAAGAGATGGAAGTGGGAGATGGCATTAAAAAACTTTTAAACCATATTAAAGAGCAGGTTTTAAACTTTTTACCATTGGACTCTTAATTCAAATAAAAGTGCATACATGAGCCTAATATGTAGATTATTTGTGGTTTAAGTTGGCCTGACTTCTACCCTCTCCCTTCATCAAGGGTTGTAAAAGAAATCGTTTTTGGCCATCGCTATCTCTCACAAAAATAATCACCACTTTCTCATACATGGAGATCATACTGACTTTACAAGAGCAACTTTGCATCTAATTGCCAAAAAAAAGGGGGGGGGCAGGGACACAAGCATATGTTTGCAGTCTCCTGTATAACAGTTATAAAATAATTTACAGTTTGATAACACAGGTGAATCCACAGCTAACACATTTTTAGGTTATGTTGTAATTCTCCCATGAAACTCAAAAACATCAGGTCCAGTATTAACTCACAATGCACAGGAAGCAGACATTTGTGCCTTGTGGTGTTGGGCAACTTTTTAAGTCATCCGACCTAGAAGAGGAGGAACACTAATCCCTACTAAAACAAGAAGTATCCTCAGCACAGACTGCCAGCATTCGGAGTGAACGAGAATAGGCAGATACAGCTTTATATTGAACATGTGAATTTTGAAAAAGGATCAATTTATTGACCAAGTTGCCAAGATAACACTGGCCTTCTTGTTCAGTGTGTGGCCCATGGATCAACTTGTTAGGAGAGCAGCAATCATGGGGTTTTGAACACACCCCCACCATTTTTTTAATTTGTCCCGACCACGCATACCAAATACATTAGAAAACACACACTCACAAATATGCCAAGTATGTCTATTTCCATCACAGTCGCAGTCGGCTTTCCTTGATGGAGTATAGAAAACTATAACCTCAGGGCACTTCAAGGGATTCTTTGAAAGCATCATGGGTGGGGGGATATGTGGGGAAAGGCGCACCTGGGGCATGCTTCTATAGAATATGAAGGTGTTCATCTTGTCTCAGTGGGTGGAAACCCACACTATAAACAAGAAAATAATAAACTCCCTTCCTGGGGAGTCCTGCAAGGTTCTCAAATAGACGGTCAAGAGTCTCTCGAGAACATATGCAGTGCCTAAAAAAAGAAGATGGACCAATATATCAAGCCCTCAATATTAATGCATCTAACTATGAACCTTATTCTTCAAAAATTGCAACCTAATGGTTACCATGGGTTCCAAGGGGAAGAGGAGGGAAGAATGGAAGGAGCATAGGGCATTTTTAGGGTATTGGAATTGTTCTACATGATTTTGCAATGATGGATACAGGCCATAATGAATTTTGTTAGAACTTATAAAACTGTATAGTACAGAACATAAACCATAATGTAGACCATTGACCATGGTTAGTGGCAATGCTTCAATATTTGTTAATCAATTGTAACAAATGTACCACACACCTGCAAGATGTTATTAATAGGGAAAAATGTGAGAGGGGAGGGAGTGGGGTATATGGGAATCCCCTATATTTTCCATGTGACTTTTCTGTTACTTAAAGCGTCTTTGAAAATAAAGAAAAAAAAAATACTGGGGGAACATACAGAAGAAATTGTCATTGTACATAAAAGATAACAGATCTTATGGGAATGAAAGACACAATGCAAAAAATTTTATACTTTTTTTTAATTTTTTTTATTTATTTATTTTTTCGCTTTGATTTTTGGGAGGTTTTGGATTGCAGAAGAGTCACAACTGTGGTAGGGGAGGATCACTGGTGCAGGGTGCTGATGGTGGGGAAATGTGTGGAGAGGGGTTCACCTGGGACATGCTTCTGTGGAGTATGAATGTGTTCAAGTTGTCATGGAATGTTGCCTAGGTAGGTAGAGATCCACACAATGACTGAAGGAATGTTGGGTGCCCATCCTGGGGAAACCTGCTACATTCTCTAGTAGAGTGGCAGGAGTCCCTAGGGTACATGGGCAGTGTCTAGCGAGGGGGGAGGCAGACCAATATGCTAGGCCCTTGATATTGATTTTGTGCTTACAAACCTTGTTCTTTTGATGTTGAAACTTAGCCTAGTATTATATATTTCCTAGGAGTTGCTTCTTGGAGGCCTCCTTGTTGCTCTAATGTGGCCTTTCTCTAAGCCAAACTCAGCATATAAATTCACTACCTTCCCACTGGCATGGGACATGACTCCTGGGGATGAGCCTCCTTGGCGCTGAGGGATTATTACCAGGTGGCAAATGTCCTAATGAAAATAAATTTGGACCTCACTTATGGACGTGGAGAAAATGCAGTTATTAATTTGCCTTAAGAAAATGTATTAACAACATTTGTGCACAAAGAGGAAGTTCTACTACCATGAAACATTGTCTTGGAAATGTATAGTGAAGACCAAGCAATGAAATCCTCTGCCCCTCCAGTCTCACCTCTTCCCCATGGTTAAAAAAACGTATTACATGTCCCATCAGCTCTATCTCTAAGTCAAGGAGAAAAACAATGTTAACTTACAAAGTACTATTTACTTTTATTTATATAAAGAAACCCCCCCCCCTAAGGACTCTATTAACATCAAATATGAGTTCTTCAAAAGTAGACTGTATGCCTTCTGGATAGGCAGGTAGATATTCAGGTTAGTGTAGAAGGTCACAGCTTCATGCTGAATACTGGACCTGTGCAATTCATCTCCAATGTGAGCTAATATCCTGGAGCCCACCTAAGTTCTGCTAAATAAATTAGTTGAGACAGTCATTAATGACTTCTAGGACTTATTACCTCTGAATAACAGTTCTTTGTGAAGGGCAGAAATGGCAGGAAACTGTTATTACTTTTTAATAGGTTGTTAACTGATAAAAAATATAATATCAGCATATAACAGCCTGTGTTTTCTTTTTGTTTGTTTGTTTGTTTGTTTTTTTCTTGTACAGAAACTGTCAAAATTAAAGGTACTAATAAAACTTCTGAGTTGCTCTATCAGGGATTTGAATCCTAATGGAGAAGTCAGCAATCATAACCAGATGATCATGCCCCAAATAGATTTTTAGAATCTTATTTCCTTGTGCTGAACTACAAAGGGATTTTTCATGCTCTACTACTGACTATGAACAAACTGGGCACCATTTTCCTGCATGAAAGCTTAAGAAGGTCAGAGAAATTTAGAAAAATTAATTGCATTATGATTTCAGAAATGAATTGTTGAGGCAGTAAAATGCTTGAAAAGAAAACCTTGTGACTTTTGCAGAAAATGTCTAGTTTGGGGATTGGTTGGAGGGAGGAAAGTTGAAAGTTCTAGGGGGAAGAGATTTGGAGGAGGACAAAAAGCCAAAATGTACAAAGGCAAGTGATGGAGGGTTATTATACCCTGGCAATAGATTTGCAAATGGTTCCAGGATATAGTAAATGAAAAGCTAATGGGAATAGGTGGGACTAGCTTTATGCTCTCAGTGCATGGGACAACCAAAGGGAGGCTTCCTCCAGGAGGGCACAGACAACACACTGTATTTTTTTCATACTTTTAATTTTTTTTTAGTACTTTAGATTACATAAATGCTACATAAAAAATATAGGGGATTCCTACCTGTCCCACATTTTCCCACATTAACAATATCCTTCGTTAGTGTGGTACATTTGTTACACTTGATGAACACATATTGGAGCATTGCCACTAAGCATGGATTATAGTTTACATTATAGGTTACACTCTATCCCTCACAATTTTGTAAGTTATGACAAAATATATAATGGCCTGTCTCCATCATTGCAACATCATTCAGTACAATTCCAATGTCCCAAAAATGCCCCCATATTACCTGTTTCTCCCTCTTCTTTCCCTCAGAACCTCCTGTATTACACAAACAAAGGGGCCCTGAGCCTAAAAATGTCTTTATGATTTTCAGTAATAACTAGGCAGCCAGATTCATAATCTATAGGGACAATGGTATTTTCATAGTCCATAGAAGGGTAGCAACTCCCAGTGCTGAAACAAGATAGAAAATACAGAAAAGGGCAAAACCAAAGTACAGGATGCAACAATCTCAAATAAAAAGTAGTCCCAATTCCAGTGGCTGTATGTTGCTCTCTGGTAGTCTCCAGTTGGCAATCAATTGTTAGACAAGTATTTGTTGAATGCAAACTTCAGACCTA
>JAQZBX010079807.1:0-13922 GCA_029593785.1 Cabassous unicinctus
TATATATATATATATATATATATATATATATATAAACATGTTTGGAGAAAGGAAAACATGGAGAAAAAAATAAAGTATATTGAGAAAATGATGAGTGAATTATATGAGAATCTCAATAAAGAGAAAGAAATTTTTCAAAGGAATCAAATAGAAATACTGGAATTGAAGACCACATTAGCTGAAATAAAAAAATTCCCTAGAATGTTTCAATAGCAGACTAGAGTTAGCAGAAGAAATAACTAGTGAATTTGAAGACAAGACAATTGAAATGATTCAGGCTGAGAGAAGAAAGAAAAAAGAAAGAAAGAAGAAAAAGCAGAGCCTAAGAGACCAGTGGGACACCATCAAGCATATTAATATATGCATTATGAGGGTCCCAAAGGAGAAGAAAGAGAAAGGGGCAGAAGGAATATTCAAAGAAATAATAGCAGAAAACTTCCCAAATTTAATGAAAGTAGATATTAATGGAAAAATTGAGGGACAAAAATGATATGACTTATAAGACCAAATAACAATATAACAGAAAAGGTCCTAGATTATCAGTAGTAATTTTACATATATATTTTATTTATGTATTTATTTATTTATTTAAAAGAAACTTTAGATTACATAAATGTTACATAAAAATATAGGGGATTCCCATATGCTCCACTCCCTCCCACTTCCACATTTCCCATATTAACAGCATACCTCATTAGTGTGGTACTTTTGTTACAATTGATGAACACATATTGGAGCATTGCCACTAAGTGTGGATTATAGTTTACATTGTAGTTTAAACTCTCCTGCATAATTTTGTAAGTTATGACAAGTTATATAATGGCCTGTATCTGTCATTGCAACGTCATTCAGGACAATTCCAATGCTCCGAAAATTCCCCCGTATTACACCTATTTTTCCCTCTCTCTACCCTCAGAACGTCCAGTGGCCACTACTTCCATATCAATGATAAAAATTCTTCCATTACTAGAATAACAGTAAATCTATAGTAGAATAACAGTAAGTCTACTCTAGTCCATTGTTCATCCTCCAATCCTGAGTATTCTGGGATGTGATGCCCACACCACCTCTAATTGAGAGGGGGCTTAGATCCCATGGTGAGATAGATGGGACTGTCTTGCTTGCAGTAGTAGACTCTCTCTGTTCCTTGGGATGGTCATTGTCCATCATCATCTCCTTTTTAGTTGTCCAGGGTGAGTCCAATGAACTGGAGAGTAGGAGTTGTAACTCTGTTGAGATTCAGGGCCCAACTGGCACATAGAAAGCCCAAACATTTAAGTCTCTTAGACATAAACTTATCAGCTCTAGTACTAACTATAGGTTCAAATAGAATGGGTAGGAGAGCCATGTGTAGGGCAACCACAACTGAGTCCAACTCTGTCACACTGGAGAGCAGAAATTCCAAGTAGGGCCCACTGGCAGGGTGCCAAACTCCTGAGCTCTCAGCCCTGCCTATAATGTCTGGAGTAGTTACTTTAAATGTAAATGGATTAAACTCTCCAGTCAAAAAGCAGAGATTGCCAGAATGGATAAAAAAGTATGGCCTCACTAAATACTACATATAAAAGACTCACCTTAAATTGAAAGATACAAGTAGGTAGAAGGTGAAAAGATGGAAAAAATATTCCATGCAAATACTTAACAAAAGAATGCTGCCGTATTTATACTAATATCAGATAAAATAGACTTTAAGTCAAAACTTGTTACAAGTGAAAAAGAAGAACACTAAATTCTGATAAAAGATGAGTTCAATAAGAAGACATAACAATTATAAATATATAATCACCTAACAGCACAGCCCAAAATATATGAAGCAAATATTGAATGATTCAAGGTAGAAACAGACAGTTCTACATTAATAGTAGGCAACTTCAGTACACCACTTTCAATGGAGAGAACATCTAGACAGAAGATCTTTAAGGAAATAGAACAGTTGAACCAACAGACGAAGATAGAAACTTCACCAACAGCAGCAGAATTCACATTCTACTCTAGTGCACATGGATCATTCTCCAGGATAAACCATATGCTAAGCCACAAATGAAGTCTCAATAACTTTTAAAATATTTAAATCATACAATGTATAGTCTCTAACCACAATCTAATAAAGCTAGAAATCATTAATAGGGGGAGAACTGGGAAATTCACAAAAATGTAGAAATAAAACTATATACTCTTAAATAAACAATGGTCAAAGAAGAAATCCCAAGAGAAATTAAGAAATATCTTGAAGCAAATGAAAGCAGAAACACAATATAAAAAAAAACTTAGGGTATGCAGCAAAGGCAGTGCTGAGAAGGAAATTTATATTTGTAAATGTTTACATTAAAAACAAAGGAAGATCTCAAATGAGAAACCTAACCTCACAATTGGAGGAACTAGGGAAGAAGAGCAAACTAATTTCAAAGTAAGCATAAAGTAGGAAATAACAAAAGAATACAGCAGAGATAAATGAATTATTCAGAAGATGAATAAAATTGACAAACCTTCAGCTACATTGACCAAGAAAAATTAAAAGAGAGAGGATGCAAATAACTAAAATCAGAAATGAAAGAGAGAACATTAGTACCATTCCCACAGAAATAATAAGAATTATAAGAGAATACTATGAACAACTGTATACCAACAAATTAGAAAAGCTAGATGAAATGGACAAATTCCTAGAAACACACAAACTACTTACAATGACTCAAAAGGGAAAAATCACAATAGACTGATAATAAGTAAAGAGATGGAATCAATATTCAATAGAGAAAAGCTCAGAACAAAATGGCTTTACTGGTGAATTTTACCAAATATTCTAAGAAGGATTAACCCCAATCCTTCTCGAACTCTTTCAAAAAATTTAGGAGGGAACACTTCCTAACTCATTCATATTATCAAAGCCAGATAAGGATACCACAAGAATATAAAATTATAGTCCAATGTCCTTCATGAATATAGATGCAAAAATCCTCAGAAAAAATACTAGCAACACAAATCCAACAACACATTATTATGCACCTTGATCAAGTGAGATTTATCCCTGGTAGACAAAGGGTGGATCAACATAAGGAAATCAATAAATATGATACACCACATTAAATGAATGAAGGAAAAACCACATGATCAACTCAGTTGGATGCAGAAAAGGCTTTTGACAAAATCCAGCACCCATTCTTGATAAAAATCACTCAGAAAACTAGTAATAAAAGGAAACTTCCTCAACATGATAAAGAGCATACATGAAAGACCCACATCTAACATCATACTCAAAGGTGAAAAACTGAAAGCTTTATCCCTAATTCAGGGACAAGACAAGGATGTCCATTGTCACCACTGTTATTCAGCATTGTACTGGAATTTCTAGCCAGAACAGTTAGACAAGAAAAAGAAATAAAAGGCATCCAAATTGGAAAGAAAATAGTAACTTTCCCTACTGCAGATGACATCGTCATATATATAGAAGATCCTTAAAAATAGCCACAACAAAGCTACTAAAGGTAATAAACAAATTCAGCAAAGTGGCAGGGTACAAGAGCAACATGCAAAGATCAGTAGTGTTTCTATACACTAGTAATGAATCATCTGAAAATGAAATCAAGAAAATAATTACAGTTACAATAGCAACAAAATGAAACAAATATCTAGGAATAAATTTAGCCAAGGATGTAAAGGATTTGTACACCAAAAACTACACATCTTTGTTAAAAGAAATAAAAAATACCCAAATAAATAGGACATTTCATGTTTGTGGATTGGAAGACTAAATATTGAGATGTCCATTCTACCCAAAGTGATTTATAGATTCAACACAATCCCAATCAAAATTCCAACAACCTTCTTTGCAGAATGGAAAAGCCAATCATCAAATTGATATGGAAGGGTAAGGGGCCCCAAATAGTTATAGCCATCTTGAAAAAGAATGAAGTTGGAAGACTCACACTTCCCAATCTTAACACCTGCTAAAGAGCCACAGAAATCAAAACAACATGGTACTGGTGCAAGGACAGATATATAGACCAATGGAATCAAGTTGAGAGTTCAGAAACAAAGATGGAGAAATAATAAGTCTCTTCAACAAATAATTTTGGAAAAAATTTATATCCTTATGCCAAAGAATGAAGATGGACCTTACTTCACACCATATACAAACATTAGCTCAAAATGGATTAAAGACCTAAATATTAGAAGCAATAATATAAAATTCCTAGAAGAAAACGTGGGGAAGGATATTCAAGATCTTGTGCTAGGCAATGGTTTCTTAGCTTGTACATGTGTTACTTGAATAAAAACTTTTACAAACCATAGAGGTGTACAACACAGATAGTGAACCCTAATGTAAACTATGGGCTAAAGTAAATAGCATAATTATAATAAAATTGTTTCATCAATTGTAACAAAGTTACCATACCCAGAAATAGAATTCCCAGGGGCATTGCAGTTGACTGACGTTAGCCTTGAATTTATTGTCAAGGAGTTTGGACCAAATTTGGAGGGAAATGGGAGTCATTAATAGGGGTCACAGGTTTTAAAGGTTAACTCAGGAAGGAGTATAGAGGGCTAATTTGAGGTGAAAGATTTCAGGGATAAAGACTAAGCACCCTTTCCCACAAGCTCTTCCAAGTCTCCATACATAGTGGCAGATGCTGGCCTCGGTACTGCAGCTGCTGGAAGAGTCCCATGATCCAGTGAGCATTCCCATCATCCCCTGCCCAGAAAGGCTGACCCAGATCCTGAGGGAGCCCTTGGATGTTTTCCTGTGAGGGGCCCCACTGAGGTCACCTGAGGACCCCTTCTTTTCAATCTTCTTTAAAGATGCCTACCCCTACTGTATAACTTTTGTTTCAAACCTGGCAACAGTAGAGACTGTTTCCTCACCTTGACCCTTACATTTTGGTCTCAAGTGGATTTGTGGGCCCTTCATTCTTGAAGGGTTTACCAGAGTCTCTGGGAAATAGGGATAAAAACCAACAATATGAGGCAGTTATATGAATTCAGAAAATCGTGTAATGTCCTCATGTTCAAAATGTCAGTTCTATAGCTTCTAACTTCCACTTCTCATATCTGGGAGCTTCAGAAAAAGCTTCCCACTTCCCAAGAATTCATGTTGCAAACATTTCCCCCTCAGATTCCAGAATAATGGGAGATCACTTTCTGTTCCCATAGCCCTACTCTCAGAAACCCCTGGTCTAGCTCTTTGACTTTTTTAGCTCAATTCCAGTTCTAGTGGGACTTCTTTCCTCATAAGCCCCTCTCACCCCTTTCTTTTCCTTCTTCTCCAGTCTTCCATAACCTCAACTCAAGTTCTTTCCACCCAAATGTGGTTTCTAGGATGGTAGATGGGGAACTCCAGCTGTGCCACCAGTTACCAGAGGCTTGGCTTGATGTCTTGACCTACAAGTCTTCACCTCATGACATTTTAAAAGAATATCAGAGTTTTGTTGTATGTTTTGTTTTAAGATCATATTACAGAGCTGAATTGTATGACTGCCTTCTTACAACATCAAACTGTCATAGACAGGGCAAAAAATCTTGAAAAGCCTGCAAGTGTCTTTATAAAGAATGAATCAAGAGCTGACAATTTAAAATAATGCTGCTATTTTTGCTTTGAGCCAGCATCTGCCCATAAGCCCTTAAATGCATGTTTATTGCCTAGCCAGATAACTGTGTTATAATGTTCTTATGTACAGTAACCACAGTGCACCCAAAGGAATAGGATTACCTGAGGCTAAATATGTGGAGAATTCTTTATCATTTGCAGAAGAGGGAATTTTCCTTGAATTACAGTGCTAAAAATTAAAGCTATAGAGCCAACTTATTCTTGCTGGCTTCCTCATTTTAAGTGAGATAATGCATTTCTGAGCAGTTGAGTGAAACAAGGAGCATATATAATACCTGAGCACTTACAAAAATAGGAGAAAGGCAAGACCAGACAGCCTTGAGGTGTTGGAGGAAAGACCAGATTATTCAATAAGCTTTATGTCTTTTATTTCTTGGCTGTGGGCAACTCCATTGGAACCTCTCTGGGACATTCTGTGCCCTAGATCAGAATTTGTTAAACCCTACCCAAAAAAGTTTAGTTACTGAAAGAATCACCTGATAAATTATTCTCACTTATAAGGATAGCGGTCCTATATCTTAGACTTCTCTGGGAGAGTTTATTCTTTCTTTAAAGGTAGCACATTCAGTGTGTAAACAAATGTGATTCCATATTATTCAATTTAGAAATTAGAAAACAGCTATTGCCAGACCATGTGTCCTGACTTTCAGTTTATAAAATAAGGTTACCATGAACCCTCACAGAATGTAGTAATGAAATTCCACCATATTTGTAATACTCAGGAATCTCAGCTAATTTAGCTGAGATTCACAAAATCATCAGAGTGTGAAAGCACTTGGAAGGTAATATAATTTATCCTCCTTCAGAATGTAGTCACACCTGAATTATCTCAGACAAATTAGAATTTATCCTGATTTTAATGATCAGAAAATCAGATCAACAAACCTCTTCCATTTCACCCTCACTCTGTGAACACACAGCCATGTTCTGGATGAGAGAAAGTAAAGTTCTAGAGTGAACTGTCCCACACTTATGGTGAGGGCTGTTTGCTCCATATCTAAGGGGGAAGAATATGCAAATTGTTTTTTCCTAAATCAGTCCCAAAGTCGGCAGAAAAGATTAGGCATCATACTCGCAAATTTGTCATGATAGAAAAGACTTTGTCCTTATCCTATAATTTCTCTCCCCTGACTTCCTCTTACTGCTCCCCTCACTAATAGATAATCCATGGATCCTCTGGAACTCTCCGGACAATTAAAATAACCTCCCAACATCATTAACTCAGCCACTGAGCTCTTGTTCCACTGCTTTCCCCAGCTGAATCTGGCTCTACTATGAAGGCCACAGTATCCCAATGAGCCCTATCCATTGGAGTATGCTCGTCTTCCAATGGTGTTGTTTCAGAGTTAGGAGGTAGATTCGGCAGGCTTTTGCTGCCTTCATAGAAAATGCCCTCTTTTCCAATGCCCATGCCTCTTACTGTAGCACCTTCTTCTCCCTCATGTCCACGTTCTTTACTGAGGTCCTCATAACTTCCCTCCCCCACTGATGGCATCTGGCTCACAGCCTTACCTCTGCTGTGCCATATTGTTCAGGGTTAACACGGCTGACATGCCCCACACCTCAACTCCAGTGATGTTCACTTCTAGTCCTTTCTAGCTATCTATGACCATGGCCACATCTTGTGGTCACCTATTAACTTCTTCAATTCCAACCTTTTCTTCTCTGACCTAATTTACTCCTCCAGGACTTTTATGTCCCTAATTTATTGATTATCTGAAGTCTTCTCTCAGCATCTTACTCAATTTCCTTCCATCCCAGGTCTTTACAGCAACTGCTTGGGGCACCCCAACCCAGGATGACTGCTACAACATGCCTTCTCTAATCCAATGTTCAGATAAATAAACTTTTGTGGAACTACAGTGCAAAGCCTCTTCCGAGTCATTCAGCTGTGCTGCTTGGTCTCACCACCAGGAAATCCTTTCACTTGTCATTGGTCAGTTCCGAAACGGTCATTTCAGACCAAGCTTACTTCTTTCTTTGTGTGCCCCAACCCTCTACTTATCTTTCACTCTTTCCATTTCAGCAGACAAACTGGTAAACTGGTCTCTTGCTACATAGAGAAATTAAAGTCTATGTTGTATGACTTTCCTCAAAGTTTCCCTCCCTTCTCCTTCCCTTTATAAATCATAGCTTCTCTTGCACCTATCCTTACCTCATTTCTTCTAGTCCCAGGCAGTGAGCTACAGCCTGTGGCAAACCTCTCCACCTGTGCCCTTGAGCATGTGAGCCTTGGGGCCTTGAGCCATCAGTCATCCTCAGTTACATTTTGTTATATGCAAAGTCCACATTGGCTCATTCCAACATATCTCTTCTCACTCTTGCCTGCTCCTCTCTGCTCTAGAGCTGAGCTGACCAGCATGATATCCACTAGCACACATGGCTACTTAAGTTTAAATTAATTAAAATAAACTAGAATCAAAATACAGCTAGTTTGTACTAACCATTTCTCAAGTGGCCGATAGCCCACTGGTAGCAAGTGGCTACTAAACTGGACAGCACAAATGAAGGACATTTCTGGGGCAGAACTGCTTGCCTTTACTGAAAAGCTTGCAGTTCCCTGAAAGGGCAATGGTTTCTCAGGTCTCAGCAAAGCTTCATGATAATCAAAAATTAAACTGTCATTTTAGACAAAACAGTCATCTTACCTACAAGCTTATTATAGCTTTTCCTTAGAAAATCTTGTTTTCATTTTTTAAAAGAGAACCTACAATAAACCACCTATTTATCTTTGATAAACTTTTGTTTTTATTGCACCAAGATGATTAAGTTTCCATGCAACAGAGAGGACACTGGGATGTTCAACCACCACACTATTTTAGGAAATGTTTGAGAGAAGTTGTAGTAATAAAGAGTAAAATAGTGACTAGTTTTCAATTCCACACCCTCCCCCCCTGAATTAGGCCTTGGCTGTGTGACTTTATTATTTCATATAAAGCGAATTCTTAGACCAAGCACTGCAACATTTAAACATAAATATAAAACACATTCCAAAACCAAATATCAAGGTTGTAGTAATTATTTATCACTTTGAATATATTTCATAAATATTATGACTGGAGTGAGAGGCGGGAGACCCCCGCTCTGCCATTAGATATTTGTGAGGCCATCACCTCCCGTTCCTCAATCTCATCACACATGAAGCAAGAGAATTGGAGAACATTCTCTCCAAGTTCCCTTTGGACTCTCAAAGAAATGATGTTTCTGGGTTGTAGATGGGGCAGGGCATCCATTAATATAATCAGTATTTTCTCAGGTTTATGTAAAGAGCAATACAAGTCCAATTTCAAGTTCTTCTTCCCTTCCAGACTGCCACCGCATAATTCTTTCTGCATAGAAATTTTGTAGCCTCCATCGCCTAAAATGTGAAAAAACAAATATGTTGCAAAGTATCTACAAGAGCAATTTATAGAAATGGGCCGTGCAAGAGAACAGGATGAGGATCACGAGAGAACCCACAGGCTGGCATGGCCTGGCAGGACCAGCAGGCATAGCTGACTATTGCTAAATAAGATGCATTTGCCAGTAGCAGACCAAGCCCTTCTCTTCATTCTCCTCGGTTGACCGTTTGTAGAAACCATTTGTAGACTGCCACCTTTCTTGCAGGAAATACTCTGTTTTTAAAAATTACAAATATGCAAACGTTATCTAAAAGTGTAATTTTTAAAACCTTTAGTTACTACAGTGCCTCTGCTGAGAGTCTTGGGCCCCGTACCCCACAGGAGCTCAGATATATTTCCAGGTTGCTTCCCTGATGTTTGAGGAGAGAACGAGAGAAATGACATGCTGCTTTGGTTTACTATTTTTCAATGCATGGTGATAAATGAATGGAGAAAAGGACACGCTCCAAGGTGGAGGAAAGAGTATATTTTTCTTCTTCAAAATGAAACTTTATATTATTTTAAATGTGTCACTTAGTCAACTTGAAAATAGTCCACCTCAAAATAAAATAAAAAGATATGAAAATTGATGATACAATGGTTCAGTGACTAAAATATTTTAGGTTATTACAAATAGAGTATAAAATCCTTTCTAGCCTAAGCACACTAAGCAGTTGCCTCTTCTGAGGCTGGTGTGTGTGTGTGTTTGTGTGCGCATGTTCAGCTAAATTATCATTGTGCAGATTATAGTTATTTTCTCTGGACAAAAATAACAGTTCTTCTTAAATGTGCTTTATAGATGCATGCATTCTTTAGAAAGCATTTTATATCACACATTTATTTAAGGAACAGGGCCACACAAGCTGCACCCCAAACACACCACACTCTTATTCCCTTTTCTACAAACAGCACAAATAAAACTTTGAGTCCCTGGGTGGGTAGTTTTTGGACTTTCTGATGAGATTGGATATTTTTAATGGGGAGAGAACATGGAGCTATGGATGTGGACTAGTTAAAAATGTGAAAGAAGAGATTAAGGGCTTGGTTATAGAGTGGTTCCTATTCTTAGTAATATCATAAAGACAGGTTACCAGCCTCTCTCTACAACCCCCATCCCTTAACAATGAGCAGAAAATAAAAGAACCCTCTATTTTATTACAATAAGTTATTGCGGTTTAGAGGATGCCTTAGCCAGCTCTTTCCCTTTATTTCTGGGAAGAGAGTTAATGCATGACTTATGAGATCATCTAATCAGCTTCTAAGATTTCAGATTGATCTCCTTAGAACCATAATATTCTCCATCATGGAAATGTTACCAACATAAACAAAGACACCTGTTTTGCTTTGAAATGATTCTGAAATAACACGTAAAGCAAGCCTGGCTTTCCAAGCTAATTGGTATATCCCCTGAGCTTGGCAGCCTCTTTGATTTTTCTAGCCTTTGTGAAGAGAACAAGATCCAAGCAGGAAAAAGGGGAAATTTCAACTTTTTAGCATAATCATTATATGTGCAGAGATGAATAGAAACTACTAAATATCCATTCATAATGGATTGATTAAATAAATTATGATACGAGGATGGAGTGTTACACCACTGTTCAAAAGAATGAGATGGACTGAAGAGGATAAATAAATACATCTTATTACATTAAAAACATGTAAAACTGTATATTAATATTATTTTTAGTAAAAATACAAATGAATTAGTGTGGTATAGTGTATGGCGTACAAACACACACAGAAGGGGCAGACATAAAACATTTCCATCATTGAGGAAACTTCTCTTGGATAACATTGCTGTCTTTTATCGCAAAACTTGCAGTTCCTTGAAAGAACTCTGGTTTCCCATGTCCCTGGACCTTTGCATAAAGACTGAGTATCCACTTCCAGCACCAACATTTGGTATTGTTTGCAAACTAGCAGTGACGTTCTTAACACCAATATTTCTTTTTGTGTGGTTATTAGTACGCCTTTAAAGGTAGCAATGGGAATAAGGGAAACTCTTACTTCCTGCGTATTTTGTATGATATAATTTTTTTTCAATGAGCACATGTTATTTTTATAATCAGAATAAATACTCAACTTTTAGAAAAGAAATTACATTGGAGAATTCTGGGAATAAGCATGACATCCTGAGCTTGTGAGTCTATAGAATAGTGGGCTGGCCTCTTTGAAAACTCTCTTATCTATCAGCTGGGAGACTCACCCGGTGACATTGGGGCTGTCCTATAAACTTGGTGCTTTCTCCTGCAGATAAAATCTGAGGGTCTGGGAACCAAAGGGGTGAAGTGGGAGTGACTCTTCTCACTTTTATCCCTAATTACTCACTTGCAGAATTGTTGCTTCCATGCCCAGACTTTGAACTATGCTGACTCATCCGCCTCATTTCCCAAGTGAGCATTACTTCCGCCGATGACACGAAGGTGGTTTTACTGAACTGAAGCAGCGGCCTTGGAGTTCTCAGGCTACTGCAGTAACAAAGAAGGTGTTTCCTGCTCCAGCCTGAGTGATTGACCTTGATAATCAAGCAGAAATAGACTTACTGGTAGATGTCAAAGGTAGGAATGAGTCTGTTAATAACTCAGAGAATCCCCTGGGGTGCCTCCTAGTTCTTCTAGATGCAGGAGTGAAGTGAAGGCTTGGATCACCCCACCAGATAAAGAGCCGGCCACTGAATTGCTGGCTGAGGGCAAGTTGATGCGTAAAATGGGTAGTGGACAAAGGTATTTATAAAAGCCAACTGTGTTCTTGTGGCTTGTTGCAAGACTGAGGACTATAGTAGCTTCTTCTTTGTTATGTTTACATTTGTATATATTAACCAATTTTCCATTTTCTCTTCTCCTTCTCCCTTTTGTTTATATGAGGTGGAAACTATAATTTAGTTTTGAGGTTATAGGTTGTCAGGATGGGGTTGTGACTACACTGGAAAAGTGTGACCATCGTCAAGGAAGGAGTGGGGTTAGGGTCTTTCCTCTGGGAAGAGAGCGAATGAGGCATATTTGTACGGGGGGTGGCTGCACAATGTTAGATGGATGCAAGCTGCTGCCATGTTGCTCTTTGGACTTCGGGTGCGTAGAAACATGCTACGGAGGTTGAGGAGTCACGGGTTTGGACAGAGATAGAGCGGTGGTTTGACCCTCAACCACTAGTTCATCCATTTTTGATATTTGGAGATTTAGAAAGCTAAAATCTACACTTCTCAGACTCTCTTGCTGCTGGGATACTGGAAGTAAATTAGGTTTGCCAATCAGGTGCATCTGCATGAGCTTTTTTGACGGCTGAGGGTGAGGACACCATCTCTCAGCCACAATGTGGGCAGACAAGCACGCTCCAGTGGTGAGGGTACGTGCAGTGGGTGGACGTCCTAACCCTGGCTTTGACCAGTTCACAGGTGAGCGTGGCCGTGAGGGCGGCTGCTCTGGGGCAGCGGCAGCCCCCATCTCTAATCCTGGGCCACATCAACAGTGGATGGACTGGAAGCCAAAGTTCAAGTGGGATACCCTGACCTACACACCTCCATTACCTCCACTTACTTTATAGGCAACTGGTTTCTATATTAAATCCTTTGCTAATTGAAATACCTTGAGAATTTCTAAACCCCAGTTGATATGTGACCCTAGAAAGCACTTGTACTTGTGCACAAAAAACACAAAAAAGGATGCTCACTACAGCACTATTTGTAATAGTTTCCAAATAACAACAATGTAAATGTCTAACAGTAGAGAAATGTTTGAATAAATTATGGCACAAATACACTGTGGGATGCAGCAATTACAAAGAATGAAGTTAAACTTATGTATACTGACATGGAAGACGCTCCAATACATATTGGCCAATTAAAAGGAAAAGGAAATTACATAATAATTTGTGATGTATTAAAGTATTTATGCTAAATATCACATATACTATATATGTATTTATTTATAGTATTTATTTCATGCATAGCCATATACTTGGAGGGATATATACCAAATTCATAACAACAACAACTTCTTTGGAAAGAACTGACACTGTAGTTGGTGATAAAGAGTTTAGTTTTACTAATAAATGATTGAAATTTTACAATTAGAATATATCACTAAATCACCTGATAATTTAAAAATAATAATAATTATTAATATGGCTGTTGAAAAATAATGCAGTTATAAAATTTTGACAGTAAAAGGTGCATAATATTAAAAAATAACCTGGGCCTGCTTAAACAAAATCTAGGAGGGGTTTGGAAAAAGAGAGTATGAAAAGCATTTTAATTTCTATCTTCTTTGGGAAGGAGGGAGAGATAAAGTGGGGAGAATACTTGTATGTCATTTTGTTCTTTAGAATGATAGAGAAATGTAAGCTCAAATATATTCTTAATATAAAGATAGCCAGTAGTAGAATAGAAATTGGACATGTAACTTTCAAATCACTAGAGAAAAAGGAACAAAGAAAACTTGATCAATTCAATGAAATATGGCAAGAAGAGAAAAAAGAAGCTAGAATGCACTATAGCAGAGAAATAGGAAACTGTAACATACCAAAATTGAAGCAAATTTGCATAGCATAATAACCAGGAAAAAGACTGAAAATGTTTAAATAATAATAATAATCAGAAAAAGAAAAGGCAATAGTCCTACATAGTTTACGGACAAGGTTTATCTATTCACTGGAGATTTGATAAAGCCCTGAGTTAACTGTACCACTGCAGAAGAGTGAAAAATCAAAATGTCATCCAGTTAATTTTATGAGGTTAACATTGTCCTAAAGTTTAAAACAAACAAGAATAACAGACACGAACAGCTAAAGATCAATACTGTTTATAAATATACTGTAAAAATCTTATATAAAATATTATCACATTAAACCCAATGTTTTATTATCTCCAAAGCAGAATTATTTCAAAAACTTCATTATTGGGTCAACATTAAGAAATCTATTTATGTAATTCACTACTCAAATGG
>JAQZBX010079808.1:0-13923 GCA_029593785.1 Cabassous unicinctus
AAAAAAAAAAAAATCACATTGATAAATTGAAGAAGAAACATCACATGATCCAGCCCAACCTCACACCCTACCCCTCACAGAGCAGCACTGCCAAATCCAATCACATTGCAGCACCACTGTCATGTCCATCCACTTCAGAACCACACACTACCACCTTCCATGGATAGTCCAACCCAAACCCCACTTTACTCTTCCTCATGGACCAGCACCACCAAACCCATCACAACACTGCAACATTCTCACACCCCTCCACTGACTGGCCAAACACGCACTTCCAGCTTATCATAGATTTTCCCATATGAGCAATGACTCACCAACCTCTACTCCCTTTCTGTCTCCTGTAAGCCAATCTTCCAGACTCTAGCTCTGTGAATCTGCTCAATTTGCTTAATTAATACCAGTGAGATCATGTAACATTTGTCCTTCAGTGCCTGGCTTGCTTCACTCAACACAAGGACTTCAAGATTCATCCATGTTATCTCTTGTGTTAATACTGCATTCCTTCTTACAGCTGAGTAATATTCCATTGTATGTATGCACTACAGTTTGCTTATCCATTCGTCTGTTGATGGACATTTGGGTTTCTTACAACTTTTGGCAATAATGAATAATGCTGCTATAAACATTGGTGTGCATATATCTGTTCATGTCCCTGCTTTCAATTCTTCTGGGTATATACCCAGCAGTGGGATTCCTGGATCAAATGGCAGTTCTACACTTAACTTCTTGAGGAACCATCAACTGTCTTCTACAATGGCTGGACCATCCTTCATTTCCACTAGCAATGGATACATGTTCCCTTTCTTCCACATCCTCTCCAATACTGGTAGTCTTCTAATTTTAGCCAGAAGTCTAGTGGGTGTAAAATGATATCCCATTGTAGTTTAGATTTGAATTTCCTTTATAGTTAATGATGATGAGCATCTTTTCATGTGCTTTTTAGCAATTTGCATTTCTTCTTTGGAGGAGTGTCTATTTAAATCTCTTGCCCATTTTTTAAATGCTTTTTTTTTTTTGTCTTTTTATTTTTGAGATGTAAGATTTCTTTATATATGCTGGATATTAGACTCCTATTAGATAGATGGTTCCCAAATATTTTCCAATTCAGTAAAAAATGCTGTGGTAATTTTTATTGGGATAGCATTAAATCTGTAAATCAGTTTGGGTAGGATAGACATCTTAATGATATTTAGTCTTATCCATGAACAGGAAATATTCTTCCATTTATTTAGGTATTTTTTAATTTCCTTTAGCAGTGTTGTGCAGCTTTCAGTGTATAAGTCCTTTCCATCTGTAGGTAAGTTTATTCTTAGGAATTTGATTCTTTTAGTTACTATTGTAAATGGGATTTCTTTCTTGATTTCTTCTTCAGATTGCTTGTTATTGGTGCACAGAAATGCTACTCATTTTTTAATGTTGATCTCTTATGTTGGTACTTTACTGAACTCATTTATGAGCTCTAGAAGCTTTGCTGTAGATTTCTCAGGGCTTTCTATGCATAGGGTCATGTCATCTGCAAATAGTGAACTTTTTACTTCTTCCTTTCCAGTTTGGATGCCTTTTATGTATTTTTCTTGCCTAAGTGCTTGAGCAATTATTTCTAACACAATGCTAGATAAGGGTAACATTGGGCATCCTTGTCTTGTTCCAGATCTTAGAGGGACAGCTATCCATGGAACTGAGGGGAAGGTTGCAGGGAGGAACAGGTGAACTCTGGAGTTTTGCAGGTCTGTGGTTAAAACTGCAATGTTGGGGGGCAGATGTGACTCAAATGGTTGGGCATCTGTTTCCCATATGGAGGGACCTGGGTTGATCCCTAGGCCCTCCCGGTAAAAATAAAGAAAATTATAGAAGGTGCATGTGCTTGCCATCACATGTGTGGGTGATCCCCCAGGCCCCATTAGTGGGCGAGCCATCTGGCCCCATGAGTGAGAGAGCTCCCAGGCCCTGTGAGTGGATGAGCTGTCTGGCCCTGCAAATAGGTGAGCCATCAGGCCCCATGAGCAGGTGAGCCATCAGGCCCCACAAGTGGGTGAGCCATCTGGCCCCATGAGTGGGTGATACATCTCGCCCCACAAGTAGGTGAGACTCCAGGCCCTGCTGAACCATGGAGCAAGATGATGACATAACAGGAGAGAGATTCAGGGGAAAGCCAAGATGAGACAAGCTGAAAAACCAGGAACTGAGGTAGCACAGGTGTCAGAGCACCTCTCTCCCATATCAGAGGTTCCCAGGATTGAATCCCAGTGAAGACAGGAGGAGAAGTATGAGAAGAGGCATCAGGAAACAGACACAGAGAAATGCCAAATGAACGGACACAAAAAAAGCAAAAACAGGAGGAAGGGGGATGAAATGGATAAAAAGTAAGTAAATAAATAATCTTTTAAAAAACTACAATGTTGGGAATGTTCTATTGGCAAATATAGCAGGGGATAATTACTGGTGTAAAGTGTTAGATGTGGGGGATATACAGGAAAGGGTGCACCTGGGTCGGGATTCTATGGAATATGTTACTGTTCATCTTTTCATAGTGTGTAATATCTGTGGGTGGAGACACACACAATAAACAAGAAAATATTAAACTCCCATCCTGAGGAGTCCTGCTATATTCTAAATTGGAGGGACAACGATCCTCCCAGAAAAGAGGCAGTACCTAATAAAGGAAAACAGACCAATATGTCAAGTTGTCAATATTATTGCAAGTAACTATGATTCTTGTTCTTCAATAAGTGAAACTTAGTGGTTAACATAGGCTCTGATTAGAGAGTAAGGGAAGACTAAAATAGATGGAATATAGGACTTTTATAGGGCATTAGAATTGTTCTGCATTATCTTCCAATAATGGGTATAGGCCATTTTAAATTTCATCAAAACCTATAAAGTGCATAGCCCAAAATGTAAATGTAGGGTAAATAGAAGGAATGTCCCTTCCTTGAACTGCTTGCAGAAGGGCTGGGAGGGGCAGGGCCATATTGGCCAATGGCCCATTCCTCTTCAGTAGGATAGAGACTGGCACCAACAGCACAATCGGTCTGCTTTAAAAGAATGTTAATTGCTCAAACCCTTGATTTACTGTTCTGGGAACTCCCATAGGTAAGCACTCACTGTTAATCATTCCATAAGCTATGTATTAGCTATTCCCCCTCTTTGTGCTGTGCTGCCCAATATAAGCTTTGTTTCCCCACTGTATGGGTGTGGTCACTGCCTGACAGCCATCATCAGGACATGTGAGTACATAAAGTGTCATGGCTGTGGCTGGCCTTATGGCTTCTGTGTGGATTCTTTGGAATATCAAAAGTATTGGCCTTCCCAGGCTCAACCCTTCTGCAATTGGTGTAGTTGGTAGTATGTTCCAGAGAATCCCACCAGGGATAAGGTGGTTGAAAGCATGCCAGCCATTCCAGATACTGTAGAGGAGACCCTACAGTATTTGGGGGAGTCTGTTGCAGGTGGGAACCCAGGGTGGTCATGCACTTCTATGTGGTACAAGCTTGCCCAGCTGAGAGATTATTAAGGACCCATGAGAGAGTTGGGGGATGCCCCATAAACATGCACTGGATTAGTGTAGAGAAAAGCATAAAGGGAACTTTTATTAAGAAAGAGCAATGTGCAGTGGCTGCAGCCGTTGTATGGCCCTTCCTACTTATCTTGCATGATAGTACTAAAAAAACTGTTTGCAGCCAAAGCAAAGGCAAGGTAGTGAAGGAAGATTTAAGAGTTGGAGAAGGATCTCTGACTGATACAGGTGGATCAGAGGGAGAATTTAACTGGGAAATGAAAGGAAGTACAAGAACAGGTGCAGACAAAGGCCTGTCAATACGTGCAGGTTAAAGGAAAGAAGAATTACAACTAGAAAGGAATTCGCAGACTTCCATCTCTGCCTTAGTGACTGGTCTCTCTGAGCAACTAAAGCTGGAGATAGTTACTCAGATGTAGAAACTATAGAAGAATCTTTAAATCATGTTAAACTGCTTGTGCAAAGGAAAGCTAAATCACAGATACAACTTCCCACACAAGCAGAAGTGCTAAATAAGGCATTTGTCAGTGAAATCATGCTTCTAAGAAAACATTCTGCTAAAGAGTTAACTAAGATAAGGAAAACATTCCAGTAACAACTCTGCAACCCTCCTGCTGCCTGAATAATGTGGCTGTGGGCTAGTAGGGGCTGATAGAATTAAACTGCTGGAAGAGTAGAAAAAATTAGCAACATTAAAGTTCTCTGTCTTGTTTCCATGCTAATTCTAATTGGGCCTGTATAGCTAAATTGATAAAAATTAATGCTATTAAAGATTAGTAATTTTGAACTGAACAACTTTATGAAAGTAAGAGAAAAGAATAATGCTAGCAGCTTTTGCCTGCAATTAAAAATATAGTACAAATCTGAAAGCTCATAATACTTGTGTCAACTGTAGAAAAGTTTGAATGGGATGTTACTTTGACAATGTTTTAAGTTTTAAGTCACATTTTATTTTGATCAGAAGTTTTATCAAGGTGTTAGCAAGGAACTTCCAGTTTTGAATCAATAGTTTACTCCTGAACTTCAAGCCTAAGTGTACTCCTAAAGAGTGGTAATCCATAATATATGCATTAAAAGTTTGTCTAAAATGCTAAAGTAGAGCTTAACTGCATTTGTACTGCTAAATTATCCCTAACTGGATGCCGATTACTAATAAAGATATTTCCAAAAGCAAGCTTGCATATTACAGGGAGCATAGATTCCAGAAGAAATCTTGAAAGCAATAAAATCATAGATGTGAAATGATGGAGGGCTTGGAGACAGCCATTCAAAGGAGTAAGAATAATGGGTCAAATTAATAAACTTTATGTTTTTGTAGGTGTGTCATAACTCTTTTTGTGTTTGTTCAGTGTATACTTTGATACCTCCAGATGGTAATATTGAATTGATAAAGGAAAATTCTTAAAAGAGCTTTACTTAAATGGCCAAAAAATTAAATAAGTGCTTATATTAATAAATAAGTAAGGATGCTAATAGGAAACATTAGGATTACATGTGTTAAATCTTTAAAATGATGAAAATTGTAAGTTTTGACTAATGAAGTTACTACAAAACTCTTCATAAAAAATTATTTTTGCCTAAATTGCAATGAATAGTTTATTTTTCTTCACAGAATGGATTGAGGAATGTGAGACTTGAATGGATATTGAAAGAAGTGAAAGGTTTATGGAAGTGATAACTAAAATTTGATAACTTTAAGGGAGTGTGTTTTGTCCTAAGAAAAAATGGCTGGTTTTCATAAAAGCAGAATGGAAGTATGTGGGACAAAACTTGTAGAAGGTATTGTAGGAGGTAGCATTAAGTAAAAGAATGTATTCCGTGAGGATGAAATTTGTCTTAAGATGAAGTAACTATAGTCTATGTGGTTATGAATAGTAATAAGGAGTTTGTAAAAGGATTGTTTAAACTGAAATATTTAAATGGCTAATTCAAGGAAATCATTATCACACAGAAACTGAATTGATGCTAATAACAAAAGGTAACTCATAACAGGAAAACCTGTCAGAGGCCACCTCAATCTGCTTATTAAAGTGATGGTAGGGAGAAGATAAACTTGATTCCATTGGGAATCTTAAGTTTTCATCAAATAATGGAGAAAGTAGATTTTCCTGTACTGCTAAAATGAAATAGGTGTTAATTAATGTAATCATGGTAAAGGTGTAAAAGGGAAAAGTAAATTAAGAAGATATTTAAGTTCATTTAATGTTTTAAGCTGAATGAAAAATGTTTAACTAAGAGGGATTCTTTAACTCTCTGTTAATCAAAGTTGTATGAGTAAAATATTCATATGAACACTTAAAGAGTGTATAAAACTCCTGGAAATTTAACAAAAATTTGGCATAATATTAGATAAAAGTATAATGTTGTTAATCATGGTTTTAATTATTTTAAAAATTGGCATGTTTGTCACAGAAACCACCTCTCTGCCTGGAAATCAAGAGACAGATGTTTTGGCTCATATTCATCTGATTTGTCCCACTTCCACTAAAGAAGCAGCTCTGTGGCTGCAGAAAAAGTGTGGCCATTGGGGGACTGTCAGGGGTGGTGCATAGCAGCAGATTATCATAAATTAAAGTAACACCACTGCTGTATGCAGCAGTTCCAAATATTGCTAGTTTGTTGCAAGAAATTAATATTCAGTTATATCACTATCACATTGTTTTAGAACTTGCTAAGGCTTTCTTTAGTACCTCCTTAAGCAAGTCAAGCCAGCCTGCATTCACCTTCATGTGAGAAGATCAATGGAGGATTTTGCAGTGGTTCCCCAAGGCTATGTGCATGGCCCAACCATCTGTCCTGGCCTGATGGCAAAGAATCTGGCTGCATGGAAAAAAACCTTGTGGCTATAATGCTATTTCATTATATTGATGATATGTTAACCAGTAATTCTTTTTCAGAATTAAAAGAAGCATCAGAAATAATGGTATCTTATCTTAAGTGCCTGGACAGGCAAACTACTGGAACAAGCTGAAAGGTCCTTGCTACTCTGTCAAACTCTTAAGTGTTCTTAAAATATAATGTTTCCCCATGCCACAAACTCCAAAACAATTAATGGCCTTTCTGGGGTTGTTGGGATATTGAAGACTGTTTATCCCTCACTTAGCTCAGATATTAAAACCAATGTGTGTTAATTAGGAAAGGTTGTGCATGGAAATGAGAAGTTCCCCCAGCAGGTGCCTTTAAAAAAAGGGGGGGTAAAGAAGGCAGTAACAGGGCTCAAGCAGTAAAGGGGATGGACCTTAATTTACCCTGTGAATTGGATTTGGCCAGCATGAATATTGGCTTTGGGTGGGGTTTGTGACAGAGGCAACATTCTAAACAAATACCCCTTGGGTTTTAGTCACAATTGTGGGAAGGGGTCAAAGTACAATGTTTCCCTTTAGAAAAGCAAATATATACAGCACACCAAGCCCTGTTGCAAGTGAAGTGCTTAACCGAATAGTGTCCAGTCACTCTGAAGACTGCCATCTCTATCCAGGGGTGGACTGCAAATACTAAAAATGAGACAGGAACAATGGACTGTCATGGGATGCCCTCTGTGGGGGAGAGATCTGTGGAAGGATATCTGGGATGCCTGCCAGCAGCAGCAGGTAACTGTCTATCATGTCCCTGCCCACTCCTCTAACACCCCACTCAGGACTGTTGAAACAGATGCCCTCACAAAGATCCAGAGCCATATCATTGAGACCCAAGAAGCAGCAGAGTAGCTCCACAGGAAAATGGACATCAGGGCTACTGAACCCTGTGGCAGCACTTCCAGCTGCCTGTTACTCACCAACATCTCATGACCATCACCTTTGAGTGTCCATTGTGCTCACTCCAATGACTATGACATAAGTCCCTTCCTGCTCTCAGAAGGGGCAAGGTATATTTTCACTGCTGCAGACCATGCAATGGGACTTTTGTAACCAATCAGATACTATTTGCTACCTAGAAAATATAAGTGCCCTATATGGCATTCCAGCCCAAATTGACAGAGACCAAGAAACCAAGTTTACCAGTCACCTCATACAGTTTTAGACTATAGACCAGGATATTGTTTTGACTTTTTATTTTAAAGAAATGAATGGCCTTTTAATGAAACAGTTAAAAGATGAGAAGGGATCCATACAGAAAAGGACTGTTTAAATTCAGCACTGTAAGCTGTGGCCACAGCTCCAGTTAAGTTGCTAACAGCAGGACCAATGCAGGCACTAAGGTTATGAGTAAAAGGGCCAGTTGCCCAAAAGGGGAAGCAATAATTTGTTATTGCCTATGCCTCAAATTAAAAAAACTGGTGGAAAATAGGTCATTTTTACCATACTACTGGCCTCTGCAGCCACACTGCTTGGGAATCTTAAGTGCAAGGGGAATAAGTCACCCAAAACATTGTTATAAAACCACAGTTAATAATCTGAGGTCTTCTATTCCTGCTGAAACTCTATGCATGTCAATGTGAACTCTTCTTGTGCCTGAACTGACTTTTAATGTTACTAAATGAAACTTTAAAAATTTGGAAAGAGAAAAATGTATAGTATTAGAAATCTCCTCATAAAGCCCCACTACCTGGTACTTTGTTGTCTACTAATGAAAGTTTTGCTCATCTACTGTTAAGCCAATATAATCTGCCCCTGTCTGTATGAAACAACAAAAGGAAATCTGTAATATGTACTCATTTGTCTCTTAGCAATCAAGGGTGGAATTTTGATCTCTTGCAATTCACTTTATTGCTGTTGTGGTATTTGGCTACAATGCTCAATGTTCTGAATGCTCAGTTATCACTGAAGACTGGTGGGCAGATTGTATGGTGGAAAGGGCATTGGGGTAAAGCATAGCATAAATAGAAGGGATTCCCCTCCTTGAACTGCCTGCAGAAGGGCTGGGAGGGGGAACCATATTGACCAATGGCCATTTTACCCTCAGCAGGGGAGAGACTGGCACCAAGAGTGCAATCAGTCTGCGACAAAAGAATGTTAATTGCTAGAACCCTTGATTTACTGTTCTGGGAACTCCCCATAGGTAAGCACTCACTGTTAATCATTTCATAGGCTATATATTAGGCAATCCCCCTTTATGCACTGTCCTGCCCTATATAAGCTTTGTTTCCCCACTATACAGGTGCAGTTGCTGCCCAATGGCTGTCATCAGGACAAGTGAGTAAATAAAATGGCATGGCTGCTGCTGGCCTTATAGCTTCCACGTAGATTCTTTGGAATATCAAAAGTATTTGCTCAGCCTTCCCAGGGAAGACTCTCCTGCATTACAATAAATCATAATGTAAGCCATTGGCCATGGATAATAGTAATGTTTCAAAATTTGTACATCAATTCTAACAAATGGACCATCCATGTGTAAAATACTATTAACAGGGGAGAGGGGCAAAGGGGGACATTGTTGGTTATAGGGGAATCCCCTATATAATCTATGTGACTTTTCTGTAATCTAAAGCTTCTTTTAAGATGAAATGGAAAAAATAAGACTCGGGGAATATATGGAAGAAAATATCACTGTACATACAAGACAACAGCTCTTTCAGTGATGAAAGACACAATGTATAAAAATTTTATTGCAAATTATTTTTAAATTTGTATTTTATTTTTTAAACCTATCACTATTATTTAATTTGCTTATTAATTTTATTTGGTTATTTTTTTGCTTCATTTTCGGAGTCTTTGGATCACAGAAGGGTCACAGCTGGGGAAGGGGAGGATCATTAGTGTGAGGTGTTGGTGAAGGGGGGATGCATGTTTAGGAGTTCACCTGGGGCATGCCTCTTAAGGCATATGAATATGTTCAAGAGTTCATGGGGTATTGTCATGGATGGTGGAGGTTCACACAATAACTGAAAGAATATTGAATTCCCATCCTGGGGAGCTATTTTACATTCTCTAATAGGACAGTAAGAAACCCCTGAGTATAAGAGTAGTGCCTAGTGAAGAAGGACAGACAATTATGTCAGGCCCTTGATATTGATGATTGTAGTTATGAACCTTTTCTTGTGAAATTGAAACTTAGCCTAGTATTATACATGCCCTTAGAAACCTCCTGAAAGCCTTCTTGCTACTCAAATACAGTCTCCCTCTAAGCCAAACTCAGCATATAAATGCACTACCTTACCCCAGTGAGGAACATGACTCCTGGGGATGTGCCTTCCTGGCACTGAGAGATTATTACCAAGCAACAACTAGCAATGCATCTGGAAAAAGACCTTGATAATAAAGGTGAAATGATGAATACAAATGATTTTTTATGGCTAAGAATTTCAAAGTGAGTTGGGAGGTTATTCCAGAGGTTATGCTCATGCACATCTCAGCAGAAGCTCATCGACTGTCACAGTAAACAGATTCTAAAATAGTGGGGCTCCTGAGGGATATAGAGACATACTTATGGTATAAGCAGGACACACAGCTCAGGAATTTGGAAACCTTTCATTGGGGATTATTTTGAATTTATGCTCCCCAGTGTAACAGAGTTAGACTCATTTATTTATAGTTTCCCTACATATGGCTCTTCTGCCCCTTCTATTTGAACCTATAATTAGCAACATGCTTAATAAATGCATGTCCAAGAGACTTAAATCTTTGGTCTAACCATGTACAGTTGATCCCTGAATCTCAGCACAGTTGCAACACCTACACTTAAGTTCATCGGACTCAGGACAACTAAGAAGGTAAAGATGATGGGCAAAACTCATCCCAAGGAAAAGAGAGTGTCTGCAACTGCAAGTGAGATAGTTCCATCCATCTGCCCCATGGGATATAAGGCCCCTCTCAATTAGAGGCAGAGTTGGCATCACCTTCCCCAAATTTTCAAGATTGGGGAATGAACAATGGACTAAAGTAGACTTATCATTCTACTATAGACATATTGTTATTCTAGCAGTGGAAGAACTTTTATCATTGATGTGGAAGTAGTGGACACCAGAGGTTCCGAAGGGAGGGAGAGGGAAGAATAGTTGAAATATGTGGGCATTTTTGGGACACTGGAACTGTCCTGCGTGGACACTGCAATGATGGATACAGGCTGTTATATATTTTATCATAACCTACAAAATTGTGTGAGACAGAGTGTAAACTATAATGTAAACTGTAGCCCATGGATGGGAGCAATGTTTCAATATGTATTCATCAATTGCAGCCAACATACCAACTACTGAAGGATCTTGTTATTGTGGGAAAGTTTGGGAAAGGGAAGGAGTGGGGCATATGGGTATCCCCTATATTATGTAGCATTTATGTAATCTAAAGTTCTTTAAAAATAAAAAAATAATTTAAAAATCATAAAAAAACAAAAACAGTGATTTTTGACATGGTTGTCAAGCCCTCCCAGCTGGACCAGAACAGTCTGTTCAACAAATGATGCTGGGAGAACCGGATAAACATATTCAAAATTAAGAAAGAGGACCCCTATCTCACACCTTATTCAACTGTATATTTTAATGAAAGGAAATATATTGTCATACATATCTATCAGTATAGGTTTATATATCTCACAAGGTTTTCCTAGGAATATTTCCAAAACTATATTCAGAGTTTAAAAATCCACTAAATTTAGGAAATTAATGAAAAGTGAAATCCTTCATTTTTATTGAGATACAAATTCAAATTTTTAGTAAGAAAACCATAAACATTCTTAATACTCAAGTATTTAAATTTAATTTTTCCCTACAAAAACAAATTTCTAAAATCAGCTTCTCATTTTATCTAAGGAGAGGTAGTAATAATAAAATGTCCTAGAGAGTACTATGTGGACTCTTCATTAACACTGCCTTCCTACATGCTCCATATCATTAACATGTTTCATTTTTATTACAACATTAATGTCAATCAGAAATGTTCATATTTCCTCATCTTCACATCATTTTTTAATTTTATTGGTATATATTAATAAAGTGTGAATCCATCCAAAGTGTACAATCAATGGTATTTGATATAATCCATAGTTTTGCATTCATCAATTCCATCAGGTTTAGAGCATTTTCATTATTACAGAAAAAATAAAAAACAAAAAAACAACCAATCAAGCAAAACTCATAGCCTCTCAATCTCTCTATGCTTCCCCTTCTGTACATACCTGCTTTTCTGTTTCCTTCTCTCTAGCATATTTGTACTTATATTTTGTAAAACAGCCATATATATGCATTATCATCCATATTTGTATTTTACATGTGGTTTCACTATGTTATAGGGACCCATGTTACATTTTTTAGCTTTATTTCTAGTAATGTACATGTCCTTAGATTTTCTCTTTTGGCCACTCTCATACCCATATAATAGCTCTGCTAGTCACAAATACTATGAAATACTCTCACCATTGCCATTCACTTCCAAAGATTTAAAAAAAACAACAAACAAACCTTTTAACTACTACTGCACAGATTAACCATCAGCTTTCCATTCTCTACCCTCATTCTATTTTCTGGTGACCTATATTCTAATTATTAATTCCATGAGTTTACATAGTATATTTAGTTTATAATAGCACAGTCATACAGTATTTGTCCTTTTGCATGTGGCTTGTTTCAATCAATATAATGTCCTCCAGGTTCATCCATGTGGTCATATGCTTCCTGACTTCATTTTTCCTAGAGCTGCATAATATTCCATCATGTGTTTACACCACAATTTGGGTATTCTTTCATCTATTAGTGCACACCTGGTATGTTTCGCACTTTTGGCAATTGTGAATAACACCATATGAGCCTTAGTGTGCAGATGTCTGCTTGTGACCCTGCACTCAGTTTCCCTGGGTACATAGCAAGAAATGGTATTGCTGGGTCACATGACAAGTCTATATTCAATATTCTTAGGAAGTGCCAAACACTTCTCCACAGAGTCTGTACCATTCTACATCCCCCAAAACAATGTCTCTCCACATCCTCTCCAATATTTACAGTTTTCTGAATTTTTAATAGGGGCCAGTCTGATAAGTGTGAAATGATATTTCATTGTAGTTTTGATGTTCATTTCCCTAATCACTAGTGATGTTGAACATTTTTTCAGGTGATTCTTTGCCATTTATATTTCTTCTTTGGAAAATTGCCTTTTCAAATCTTTTGTCTGCTTTTTAATTGGGTAGCTTATCTTTTTATTGTTGAATTGTATGATCTCTTTATATATCATAGATATTAAACCCTTATCAAATATGTGATTGCCAAATATTTTCTCCCATTGAGTTGGCTGACTTTTCACCCTGTTGACAAAGTCTTTTGACATTCAAAAGTGTTTAATTATGAGGAGGTCCCTTTTATCTACTTTTTTTCTTTTGCTGCTTTTGCTTTTGGTGTAAGGTTTAAGAAACTACCACTTAGCACAAAATCTTGAAGGTATTTTCCTATATTTTCTTCTATGACTTTTATGGTAGTTGATTTTATATTTTGGTCCTTGATCCACTTAGAATTAGTTATTTTTGAAAGTGTGAGATAGGGGTCCTTATTCTTTCTTTTGGATATGGTTATCGAGTTCTCTCAGCACCGCTTGTAGAAGAGAGAGTTCTGGCCCAGCTGTATGGGCTTAACAACCTTGTCAAAAATAACTTGACTGTAGATGTGAAGGTCTATTTCTGAGTTCTCAATTTGGATCCATTGGTCAATCTGTCTGTCTTTATTCCAGTACCACACTGCTTTTACCCCTTAGCTGAGCAATATGTTTTAAATTCAGGAAGTAAGAGTCCTCTAAATTCATTCTTCCTTTATAAAAACATCTTTGGCTATTCAGGGGCTCCCTCCAAATAAATTTGGTAATTGTCTTTTCAGTTTGTGCATAAATAGCCATTGGGATTTTTATTGAGATTGTGTTGAATCTATAAATCACTTTAGGTAGAATTGACCTCTTAATGATATTTATTCTTCCAGTCCATGAACATGAAATGTCCTCTCATTCATTTAAGACTTCTTTTGTTTCTTTTAGCAATGTTTTGTAATTTTCTGAATACAGGTCCTTTACGTGCTTGGTTAAGTTTATTCCTAAATATTTGATTTCTTTAATCACTATTATAATAAAATTCTTTTTCTGATTTCCTCCTTGGATTGCACATCAGCAGTGTATAGAAATGCTATTGGTTTTTGCATATTAGTCTTGTATCCCAACACTGCAGAATTCACCTATTAGTTCTAGTAGCTTTGGTGCTGATTTTCCAGAATTTTTTAGATATAGGATATAACATCAGCAAATAGTGCAAATTTTACTTCTTCCTTTCTTATCTGGGTGACTTTTATTTACCTAGTCTTATTGCTCTAGCTAGAACTTCTAGCACAATATTCAATAGCAATGGTGACAGTGGGCATTCTTGCCTTATTCCTGATCTTAGTGAGAAAGCTTTCAGAGTTTGACATTGAGTAAAAAGTTTTATATGCGTCTTTCCTATATTTATTTTAACATACTGGTTAAACTTTCTTCTATTCCCATCTTTTGGAGTATTTTTTTTTT
>JAQZBX010079809.1:0-13922 GCA_029593785.1 Cabassous unicinctus
GACCCGGCTGACGGCCTCCTGCGCCTGCATCATCCGGACATTCTTGGACGGGTTCCGCTCCGACAGCAGCTGGGTGGAGCCCAGGTAGTTGGCGGCAAAGATGATCCCATCGATGAGGTCTTCAGGCTCACAGGGCCCAGGCACTGCGAGGGCGGGGGGCACGGCGTCAGTCACCCAGGAGGAGCCCCATCACAGGACGGGGAGAGTGGGCCAGGAGGGTCAGGAGCAGGTGGGACCACCCCACCCAGGGCGGCCGAGGGGCCACCCCCGCCCCCGGCTCTGCAGGGCACACACGCCCCCTGGGAAGCTCGGCCTGCACGGCGTCGGGGACAACTCCAGAACCCCAGGCAGCCCCAGGTGTCAGCCTCGAGCGGGGATGCCAGAAGGTGCCATCCCCAGACGCAGCGGCACGTCTGGGTGCTCCCGGCGCTCCCGGGAACAGGATGGCGACCTGACGCCGCCCTTGGCCGCACATTCTTCTCGGCCTGTCCTGCAGGGTCCCGCGGCCTGCGGCGCTGCCGTCCCACCTGACGGAGCCCTGACCAGGCTGGGCAACGCGCTCCTTGCTCCGGCAGGTGGCCTCTCGGCCAGCACCCTCTGATAGAACTTTCTGCCATGATGGAATGTTCTAGACCTGCACTATCCAACATGGCTGCCCACTAGTCTCGTGTGGCTTTGGAGCTAGTGCAGAGGAGAAACTACTTTATTTTAATTAACTTAAATACAAAGAGGCCACTGGCGACAGTGACAGTGGTGGACGGCCCCTGCAGCAGGAGGCGCGGGGCGTGACGCCGCGGCCAGCATGGGCACGGCTCCCATCCTCGTCCTGCCGCTGCTGCTCTGCCACTGGGAGGAGCCCTGGGGGTAGGGGACACGGAGCTTGCCAGGAGGGCGGGAAGGGGGCTCCTCCCAATTCCCAGGCGTGAGGGCGCAGCTCCACCAACACAGCGCCGCCACCAGCGGCTTCGGGGATTCTGTGGATTCCCGCCCCGGCTCCACAGCAAACACAACTGCACGCCGGGACCCTCTGCCCGATGGGCACCTCCTCCTCCACGACGGGGCGGCAGCGGCGGGCGCTGCGCTGAGCTGCTTCCTGTTCCCAGGCGCGGCCCACCGCGTCCGTAGGACACTGGAGCCGACTTCCCGGCGCAGGGTCTCGCTTTGCTCGGCTCTTGGGCTGACCCCGAGGGGGACCAGCAGGGGAGACGGAACGGCCAAAGCCTAAAGCCGCCGTTAGGGGATCCTGTCTCCCGGGAGAGCAGCTTTACTTTACTGTCACCGCACATACTGTCCTTCGCACGCAGCCGGGGACGCGTCTGCACAGCTCGCAGACCAGGGAGAAAACGCGCTTTTCTTCCCTGCCGGGCGCTGCGTCCTGAAGTGCCCCCGCCCCGGGGTGGAGAAAATTATCCTCCTGGAGGGTCAGGGACAAGAGGTTTCCCTCGAGCCTAGACGGGGTCCCCCAGAGCAGGGGGCACGCGTAACTGACTCCTCCCAGGGCCTGGGGACGCAGGTGTGAGTCTGACGGCCCACCCCTTCCTGCAGCCACACCCGACCTCCAGAAACAGGCCTAGAGTCCACCCAATCCCCAAGAGCCCATGGGCCTCGCCCTCCGTGCAAGTGGAGGCAGGTGGCTGCCAAGCTCACCTGTCACTGCTGAACTCACTGAGCACTTCGGCGGCGCTGTCTGAGACCTGTGCTGGAGGCTGGGACTCTGAGGGAGGACCTGGGGCTCACAGGTGGAGGGAGAGCCTGATGTGCTCCCAGTCGCAAAACAAGCATGTCAGGATGGCCTGCAGCGCGTGCCAAGGACACGCTGGGAGGAAGGGCCGGGTCCTGCCCTCACGAGGCCTGAAGAACAGCAGGAATCACCAAGCCAGAGGGAAAGCGGGAAGAGCAGGTGCAAAGGCCCTGGGGCGGCAAGGAGAGGGCACCTGGGAGAGCTGCCTGGGCATGGGGGCTGGGTGGCGGCTGAACAAGCTGTGGCGCGGAGAAAGCGCCTGCCAGACGTGAGACCCTGGGGCCCACCGAGGACCCTCACCACAGAGAAAGCCACGCTGGCTGCAGAGACGCAAACGGCAGAGAGGAGGAAGGAAGAAAAACCGGAAGGCTGCTGCAGAGGTCCAAGCAGGTGCTGACGGCAGCGAGGGAGACGGAGAGATGCACGGAGGGCAGGTGCCCGGGAGCCAGGCTGCTGAGACAAACGTGAACAGGAGCCCGTCGTCCCCCAGATCAGGAGGCCTGAGGTCCAGAACCAAGCGTCGGCCAGCCAGCCTCCTCTGAGGCTGCCCACAGCTCCAGCTCCGCCTCCTCACACCCCCTTACTGCGCCCAAGTTCCCTCTGCTTTCGCGGACCCCCGCCATGCTGGGCTAAGGCGCACCCTCGTTCGGTTCGGCCTCACCTTCATAACACCTTCAAAGGCCCTATTTAAAGTGGGTTCGCATCCACTGCACAAGGGGCTGGGACTTGAACGTGTCTTTGCGGGGCCATGATTCGATCCATATCAAGAGGTAATGGAGCCAGAGACTGGCTCTGGAGGCCACGCCGCCTGGACTGGAGGCCACGCCGCCTGGACTGGAGTAGGAGGTGGGGGCACGCAGGGCTGAGGACCAGCTGGACAGAGAAGGGGGCAGTGGAGGGGCCGGGCTTGGGATTCCAGGCGGTTCATTACGGGAGCCTGGGGTTCCTGCAGAAGCTACGCCGGCAGCTGGATGCAGAAGTCTGGGCTGGAGAAGCCGAGCTGGGAACCCACTGGGGTCTGTGCTCATCAAAGCCACAGGCGTGGACACAGGCGTTGAAGGGGAGGTCACAGAGCGAGGCGAGACGAGGGCGGGCCCGGCACTGCCGCGGCTCCTGCACCCGATCCCCGGGGTGGAGGGCGAGTGGCAAGGAGGACGAGCGGGGCAGGCCGGGAGGAAACAGGAGAGGGGACGTCAAGGAAGCCGGAGGAAGAAGGGCTTCCAGGGGGGCTGCCCGTCTGCGTGCGGGCTACGCCGACGGGACGCCGCGGTCCTGACGGAGCGAGCTGGGAGCTGGTGAGACCAGGTGAAGACTCCGGGCAGCCTTTCTAATCGGCGGCTGAGAAGGGGCTGCGGAGGTCGGCAGAGGCCACGGACAGGAGGTCGGGGCCGACATCGTCCCAAATCCCTCAAGACTGCGGAACGAGCAAACGTCAGGGTGTGACGCAGACCGAGGCAGGCTTTCTGCGGCCGCAGCTGTTGCCTCGTGTTGACGAAGAACCTGCAGCCCTGACGCAGCGGCAGGGGCGCAAAGGGGAGGGGAGGAAGGAGGGGTGGGCCACGGCGCTCTCAGGGCAGTGGAACTGTCCTGCGTGAGGCCGCGACGACGGACACAGGACATTTTACGTCCGTCAGAGCCCGTGAACTGTGCAGCACAAGGAAGCCATGATGAGAAGCCCAGACCGGGCAGCGGCCGTGCGTCAGCGCAGGTTCATCAAGCGTGGTGAATACACCGCGCTAACCAAGACGTTGGGGATAGGGGTTACATGAGGGTCCCCACTTTCAGTGTCATATTTCTGTAAATCTAAGCTATTCAAAAAATAATGCTTAGTATTACTAAAAAAAGCCGATGGGGGGGCAGTGGACGCTACAGGAGAGATGTCAGGTCGTGGGGGTTCCCAAAGCCGAGGGGTCCTGGCCTCAATTGTGGGGCACGGGCAAGGCGGACGACCACTGCCAGGGACGGAGTGGGGAGAGGGAGGCTGGGGGCCGAGGCGGCGCCCTGAGGCCCTGCACCGGGCGAGGGGAGGGGATCCAGGCTGGGGGGGGGCCTCAGCATTCGGGCCGCTATGACAAACACCACAACCTGGTTTGGGCAAAACCACAGGCGTTTACTGCTCACAGTTTCACAGGGTAGGAGGCTGGGAACGCGGCATTCCGGCTGCTGGCAGCCCTTGGGTTCCCTGGCTTTCCCGTCACAGGGCGGTGCCTTCTCCCTCGTCTTCTGACTTCCCGCTTCTGCTGACCCCGTGGCTTTCGTCCCTGAGTCGGACTTCCTCCTGCTTGTGCAGGACTCTGGTCATCTGGCTTCGGCCCACCCTCCTTCCGGGGGCCACACCCCATCGAGACAGCAGCTCCAAGGTGCCCCCCCCCACAACCAGAGAGGAAGCTGAGGCCGAGCTTGCCGGAGGGCGAACCTCAGCCCACCACAAGGAGGGGATGCCGCGCCGAGTTGCGGAGCTGGGGTCCTCCGCCGGAACTTCACCTTCGGGCCCTGGGCAGGCTCTGCCCGCCCCAGATGCCCCGATGCACACACGCCGTTCCAGCCGTCCTGGACCGGAACCTCCAGCGTTTCCATGGGTCGGGTCCCGAGACCCTGCCAAGAAGGCAGGTGGATCCTGAAAGGCTAGTGCTGAAAAGGCGGCGGCTGCGTGGGCGTCAGATCAGCATGAAAGAGGGAAACGGGGTTTGGTTTGTGAGCTATGAAGAGGATTGGTTTTTCTCTTCTTCATTTTCTTCCTCTACAAGGAGACCCTGTCTATGTCATTTAGTCTGTGTTCACCTGTGCATCTTTCTGACACAGAGGAACCCCTGCGCTAGCACTGGAATTAGATGATAAAAGTGCCTGCACAGAACATTTTAGGAGTAATGCTTCCATAATTTGCTGAGCTGCCTTTTTCTGTTACTTTATTTTCCTGAATTTGAAATAAAGTTATTTAAAAAAAAAAAAGACTGCCGTGTGCAAAACCAGACCCACGGGGCGTTAACCAGGGGGGACGGTGGCCTGGCCGGTCATCACCGAGGAAAGGAGCCGAGACCTCCAGCGGGAGCTCCCAGCACCCCGCAGGCAGGGACAGCGCCCGGCTGCCAGGGGAAGAGGGGAGTGAAGCAAGGAAGGACACAGAGGCAGACCCGAAGCACAAGCCTCCACCTCGGAGAGCTCCCTCCCAGGAAAAACGCGCTCAGAGAGCGGGCGGGAGCAGGGAACGCTCTGCCTGAGGCTCTTCACGGCAGCCCCTTTCCAAAGAAAAGCTGGAGACCACCCGCGTGCCCGGGAGCAGGAGGCCGGCTCTGCTCAGTGGCTTCCAGAAGAGCACAGGACGCCGCCGTGCGCTGCCCTGCCCGAGCGCAGCCTTGGCAGAGTCTCCAGGAGTTAGAACTGGTGAGCAGCACAGAGGGAGCAAAAGGGTAAAGCACAGACATCTAAGAAAAGGGGAGAGATGCTCAGAATAAAACCTGCAAAATCTTAAAACTGGTACCTGTGGTGGGAGGGAGGATGGAAGGGTGATAGGGGGAGAACTAGGTATCTCTGCACATGCCCTGTTCTGTATACCTGACTTTAGAGCCATATAGTTTACATAATTTAAAAATTAAATGAAAAAAATGAATTCCTAAGAATTAAAGGAAAAGCAAAAGAAAAGAATCTAAATGTGTATCCACTTGTGGCATAATCACAAAAGAAGACCTATTCCAAGTGATTTTAAAATACATTTAATTGTACATTGCTAGTGGGATATACAATAAAGACAAAAGTCAACACAAACGAATCTTAAGCCAGAGCTACAGTCCTATACCCTTGGCAGGTGATTACCGTTATCCCAAGACTGTTGTATGATTCGTGGGGTAAAACTAACGAGTAATTATGCTGTGTTCTTGAGAGTAGAGACTTGGGGCATAGGAGAAAGAAGATACAAATGTAAAAACCCTAAACTCCTGACAAAGGATCAGCATGAACATGGTGTTATTTTTTTAGGAGGTACCGGGGAATAAACCCAGGACCTCGTACATGGGAAGCAGGTATTCAGCCCCGGAGCTGCACCCGCTTCCAACATGGTGAATTTTATCTCAGCAGTAGTGTATGAGTTAGCTATTGCTGCGTAACAAATTACCACAAAACTTGTGATGATTAAAGGCTGCTGACATCACAAAGAGAGAGACCACCAGACCTGCTCCTCCTGATGGAAGTACACAGCGATACCTGTGAAGTATCTGTGCCCCAACACCCAATCTGAACCTGATCAAGCCCCTCCCCACCATTTACAGGATGCAGACGGTAGACAAGCACATGAAGCCACAGCACAAGGACACAGTCGGCAAATCCAGACCGCGGGAAACACTACAGGATAAATGACATCAACAAAAGGACCGAAAGAGAGAGAGAGACAGGTGGAGACTCCATAAAATGAAATAGATATTAGAGAATTACAGACTATATCAACCAATCTCAATGGATGGACTTTATTTGGATCGCATTCGAATAAGCAAACTGAAAACTGGAAACCTGAACATTGACTAGATATACGATGATATAAAGAAATGGCTGAAGCCTTTTTTTTTTAACTGAGTTCCTAGCTCCTAGAGAAAAATACTGAAATATTTAAAGAGGAAACGATATGCAGCCTGAGGTTTGCTTTGGGACAGCCTGGAGAAGAGTGGGGTGTGGACCAGGCAGAACTGGCAGTCAGCTTTGAACTGGCGATGAGCACATGAAGGCCACATGGCTTCTCTCTTCTGTGGATGCATGCAGCTTTTTACCATACAAATTAAAAGAGTGGATCTATTTTTAAAAGGGGACTTCCCACTATTATATAGTCTAGCACTGTTCCTTGCAGATTACCCAGTCAAATTAGACAAGAAGAAGAAGAAGAGAGAAAAAAACAAGAATGGAAACAGCAAAAAATCATTCTTATTTTCAGATGGTATGAGTATATATCAGGAAAAACCCAAGAAAACTATTCAAAATCTATTTGAAAAATAAGAGCACTCACTAAGGTAGTAGTTTCAAATTTAATATATAAAAAATCAATACTTTTGTGTACCTACAAATAGCAACAAGTTAGAAAAAATAATGAAACAAAAGATAACATTTACAAAAAGAATAAAAGGGGTAAAATGCCAAGGAATAAACTACCAAGATATGTGCAGGACTTTTAAGAATAAAACACACTTAAATAAATGAGAGGATAAATCTTTTTTTGGGGGGGAGGGCTAAGAAAACTGATACTTTTCCCTAAATAGATAAATTTAATTAGTGCCAAATAAAAATACCAACAGGAATCTTTATTTTGAAACTAGACAAGCTGATTCTAAAATTTCGACAGAAAAATATGCAAGACTATCCAGGGACGCTGTGAAAAGGTGGCAGGGGCAGAAACTAGCCGACCAGGCAATAAATGCACTAAGTTCCCAGCAGAGAAAGCACCGGATGTGAAACTGGATGGACACATCGCATCACGGTAATGAGCAACTGAGGCAGAAGCAGGCCTAAACATGCGTGGCGATTTACTGCACGATAAAGGCAGCTTTCCAAACCGGTGAGGAAAAGATCCGTTGAATTTTTTTTTTCACAACTGGTTAGCTGCTTGGAATAAAATGATTAAAATACACTCTTCCTGTATCCATACACCCAAATAAATTCCAAATAAACCAAATATTTAAAATTTTAAAAATTAAACCATTCAAGTTTTAGAAGATAATTTGAGAATTTAAAAAATAATCTCAGGTGTATGAAGATCAAAGAAAGAAAGAAAAACTCAGTAACCCCAAAGGAAAAAAAGATGAATACATTTGACTATATCAAATGTTCATAAGGAGGAAAAAGAAATGATTTAAAAAAATAATGAGACAATGGTAAGCAGGGAAAAACTTTTACAATATAAATCAAAGGGCCAATTTCCTTCCTATGTAAAGAACACTACAAATCAATAAGAAACACCAAAAATCCCAATAGAGAAATGTCAAAGGAAACAAACACAAGAAATGAAGCACACAGGCTATAAGCTGATGAAAGGGAGTTGAGCTTCACTTCTGACGAAAGACAGGCAAGCTAACGAGATACGGCTTTTCGCCCATTAAAGTGGGGCCAAGATCAAAAAGGCAGCAGCCACTCACTGCTGGTGACCAGGCGGGAACAGGTAGAGCGAGACCCCGCTGAGGGCTGTGGGAGCTTCCTCCCCCGCAGCGTCTAGCAAAGCTGGCGTGCTCGCTGCCTGCCACGCTGCCCTATCCAGGAGCCGCTTCTATTCAAGAACCCGCTCGGAGCACAGAGACCCGAGTTCGGGGCTGCCGGCGGAGCCTGGGGGCGGCGAGCGCGCATGCAGACCCAGGCACAGAGTCCCGTGCGGCTCCTACGGGGGCGGGCCTGCAGCTGCTGGCGCCAAGAGCCACCCCCCGTGCTCAGCGCAATACCTGTTTTTAAAAAGGGTCTGTATCTAGGCTTCACATGTCCAGGGAGAAGCAATTTCTGGAAAGATTCACTAGAAATTTAACAGTGGCTTCTGCTGCAGAGAGGAAGTAGGGAATGGGGAAGGGCTTTTTAAAAAAATCATTTGTAGACAGAGAAGGGGGCAGGACAGTGGGGATTTCAAGAGCAGAATTCATTTTTAACTCTCGTGGCTTTCAGCCCGATCCAGGCACTGTTCCGAGAAATCGTTAAAAAACCTCTACTAGTGGATAAAGCTTCTTACTTTAAGCCGTGTCTAATCCCTACTCCTGCTGTCTGAATGCAGTACCAGAAAAACTAGAAATAAAGTTATTCAGCTTTCACGATCCCTTCTTGAACGGGTTGCACAGGCGTCATCCCGCTCTCCTGCCGGCAGCTCCCCGCCCGGGCCTCCTGCCCCTTCCCACAGAGCTGAGCCTGAACCCGACCGCTCAGAGCAAACCAAGGCTCTGACCACAAGTGCCCACTGGCCCAGCCCAGCCCACGGGCTCTGTCATCGGGAGGACGTCTGGGCAAAGGCGGCTGCAGGGGATTGCAGCGCCCCGACGGCGTGCCGGGTGCCCATCCTCTCCCCCAGGCGAGGGCCAGCCAGAGAAGGGCAAGTACGCCCTGCAACCAGCCCCCGGGGCGCCCTGCTCCTGCGCAGCCGGTACCCGCCTGCGGCCCCCCACCAGCCACCTCCACTGCGGGCTGCCTGGGACTGCCTCGACCTCGCACGGGGAAGCCGGCGCTCAGCCACAGCCACGTCGGCTCCCGAGTTGCTTTTTTTGTTTGCTTTTGTTTTCAGGGGGCACCGGGTATCGAACCCGGGACCTCCCGCGTGGGAAGCAGGCGTCCAAGTGCTGGGAACACATGCACTCCTCATGCCTGCTTCTGCGTCTCTGGCAAGCTGACTCCCTTGCCGTGCAAACGCTGAATCAGCAGCCCTTGCTGGCTCGTACTGGGTGGTCTTCAGCGATCCCACAAAGACCAGCAGGAAAGCCAAGCGAGGGGACCGGACACCAGGGGTCCTCTGTTACTCGTGCGGGAGCTGCCGCCGCTAGGCTTCACGGCTGAGGGTCGACGCGCCTCGGCGTCTAAAGCTGCTGGCGCTCGAGGAAGGCCTCTGCTCGCTCGTTCCGAGGCACACAGCCGCCTGGCCCCGCGGCTCCGCGGCCTGGGGAAGAGGACGTGGCCGCCTGGCCTCGCCACCAGTGAGGCTCAGTCCTTGACTCCTCTGCAGGATGAACCTTCCAGTGGGGGCCTAGCGGACCCCGAGGTTCTCCCCAGGGCCGCCAGGGGCCACAGGAGGCTCCTCCCTGGGTCGACTCCGGCATCTGGAAGTTCTCCAGCGAGCTCCCGCGACCCACACGCCGTGTCTCTCTCACGGGAGGCCCCTCCTCGCTCGCCCTCCCGAGGGCTGCGCAGCTTTCGGTGGGAACGGGCTCTGCATGTACCACCTGCTGCCTCGAGCAAATCCCACACGCACTCCGAGCCGCAGCTTACTCAGAGGAGTGCTCCCCTCTCGGTGCTGCAAGGGTGGCCAGCAGCCTGGCCAGACACCGGGCAACCGGCCAGCACACGCTGATCGCCCAGGAGGTGCCGGGGCGCCTCCCGCTTCATCACTGCTGGATCGCCCGGTGTGGCGCGGCGTGAGCCGGCACCGCAGGCCTCGCCTCCTCAAGACCCCGTCTCAGATGCAGGAGCGGCTGTGACAAATGCCCCCGGCGGGGCTTTACGGCTGGCGGTCTCCGCCAGGCCGCCCCCTCCCGGAGCCCCGGCCCCGCGGCCCTGGTCTTGGCTGCCCTCGGCCCGGTGGCCCCCCGGCTCCTCCCGGAGCCCTTCCAGCTTCCCGCCCGCTCTCCCCCGGCCCAGCCGGGCCGCGCCGCAACTACACGTGCCGTGTTCAGGGGCCCCGCGGAGAGCGGGCTCACACCCCGGGAAGGGCTCGAGGGGGCGCAAGTCCCACCGACCCGCGCCTCCTCTGCGGCCTCCCTCCAGAGGCTCCCGCGCTGCCCGGGGGCGGCCGTGGCCGCCTTCTCCCTCGCAGCCCGCAGGGTGCTGGCCAGCTGCACGGGGCTGCGGCCGGCTCTGCGGCTCGCTCGGCGCTTGCTCCCAGACCTGCTCCCGGCCCTCGGGGGGACCGAAACACTCGACTTTCCGGGCAACAGCAAGGCCGCGGGAGGCAGCTCTGGCCAGCGAAGGAGGGGAGTCCGCGCGCTCCTCCGGGGTCCGAGGGCTCAGCTCCCCGGATCGCTGCAGGTCCGCCTGGGCACGCGGCGTGTGCTCGGAGGGAGTAAGGCGGGAGCCGCCGTGCGCCGGCAGGGCCTTCCCCGGGAACAGCTGCAGCATCCAGGAGAAGCTTCTTTGCCACCCCCACGCCTACCCTCTTGGTACAAGGGTACAGGCCGCCCTTCCTGGGCGACGCGTGGAATTATCCCAGTGCAGGGGCTCATGCTCCCAGGAGCTCCACGGACACAGCGTCCAGGGTCTCCTCAAGGGCACCACGAAGGAGGAGCTCAGCTCTGGTGACATCTGGGCCGTCAGCAGTGTCGCCTAGTGGCCGAGCTGACCCATCACCTTTAGGTTGCCAGGGGAATGGAGTAGGAAGGTCACTGAGGCCATGCTCTCAGGAGGCTGGCGTGGACGGCTGCCCTTCTCCCTCCCACCTGCCAGGCACAGGAACTGATGCCTCCGGCGGCACATCGTGCGGCTCTGAGGACCAGATGCTCCGATCTGCCCATGAGGCGCTGAGCCAGCAGCCACTCACCCCGGGGCTCCTTCACACAAGACAAGTATTTCCACATGCGAACAAGCTGCTTTAGGGTGGCTTTTGTTACTCATACCCAAGTGCATTCCTAGCTGATAAAGGTGTTTGATTTTGGGATGGTTTTCCCACATTCCCTGCATTCTAGGGTTTTTCAGCATTACGATGATCGCTTCCTGCTGCTAAGATCTTTGGCTTCGCTGAATGGGAATTCCCTGATATTAAGGAATAATGCTTTTGCTTGAAGTCCCTCTATTTTCATGACACTCAAAGGACTTCTCTCCTCTAGGAAGAACTCTAAATCAAGGATGTCCGCCGTGGTTTGAGTCGGTCACAAACGCTTCACCCAGCCTGAACTGTTCTGAGCCGCCTTACGCTGCTTTGAGTTCGTCTGGAGCAGTCTGAGCCGGAGGCTAAAGAGCGAGAGGCAGCGCGTCCCCTCGGGCGCCGGCGCCGCTCCCGGTGCCCCCCACTGACACTGGAGGCTGGTTCAAGGGCCACGGCCAAGCCGTTTCCCCGGAAAGTTAGTGGGAATTCTGTTCAAATGACCAGGAAGAGGGAGCCTCTCGGCTCCACGGGCCCCACCTCGTCGGCACAGCCGCACCCTGGCATTCGGAGGGCCGAGGAAAAGCTGCCTCTACCCGTGCTTGTGAGGGGCTGCCTCCCATGAGCCAGGAGCCCAGAAATCCTCCCGCAACCAGCAGGTCCTGAAAAACCACAAGGAGCGGCTGGAATCTGGGCTGGAATCATCATCACCTGCTGTGACCTGCTTAGAACCAATCTGAGCCGTTCTGAACCAGCTAAAACCTAACCTAAGCACCACATTTAAACCGCTGGGCAAACCCCACGTGGGCCTACGTCAATTGCTCAAACGGATTCGGATCGCTCTGAACTGCGTAACGATGGTTCCAAGAGTCCAAGCTTTTAAACCCAACTTGGGCCTCGCTGAGCTCGCAGCAGTCAGGTGGGCTTGAGGGGGCTGGGGGAGGTCGGCACAGGAAACGAGGGGCGGCCGGTCAGAGCCGTAACCGCCAGGCTGGGACCCGGCAAAGACACGGCGCGAGGCCCCGCCAGGAAGCCCCGAGGGGAGGCAGCTGCCGCAAAGCAAAGCTGTCACAGTCGAAAAGCCCCCAGGACCCCGGGCACGAGGTCCGTTCGAAACTCCCAGGCTCGGAAGCAGCCCTGGATAGCTCCAAACAGAAAGGGCCCCCAGCGGTCCCGAGAGCTGAGAGGTGAGGAGAGCAGGCAGCTAACCAGGGCAGCAGAGAGCCGAGACCCCTCCCTAATATGGCGGGGGGGGCTTAAAAATGCCTACCCAGGCCCCGTGCATCTCGTCCCACAGCGCGCCCACACCCGTGTCTCAGGAGTGTGCTTTTCCTTTTTCTCCTTTCTCAATAAGCCTTTTTACTTGCCAAATAAATAAATACTGAAAAATAAATAATTAGTTTGAGCCAGTTAATCCATTTTGAACCAGTCTGAGCTGGCTTAGACAGGTTCAAATTAGTCCCTTGAAGGGCCATTTGGGGTGCTGCAGTTTCCCAGGCTTCAGCTCTTTCCTGAGGAAAGAAAACCCAAATGGGGAAGGTGTGAAGTCATTTATTTCTGAAGATTAATTTACCTGCTACCATAAATATTCATAAACATTAATTACCAGTTTATGGAAAGAATTAATAGAATTCACGCTGATCATTATAACACACTAGCAGGGGCAGGAAACATCCTCCAGCAAAGAGCTCTTCACTCTGCGTTTGGAGCACGAGACGCCACCCCAGAATCACCTACGGGGCCCTGGGGAGGCTGCCAGACGCGCGTCACGCAGCCGCTCGCCGCCGCCAAGCAGGCCCGCGCCCCACACCAAAAGTGGCACAGAACAGGCCAACCCGCTTCGTCTTTTCCTGAATGCTGAAAGGCAAAATTAACCCCCAAGGAAGCCGGGAGGGGAGAGGGAAGAGAGGGCTGTATAAGACGCAGCCCGCCTTGGGATGCACACGCCACCCCCGTCACAAGCCTCGGCCGATCAGCTCAGCCGTGACGGTCAGCGGGGGCGCAGGCGGCGCTGGCCTGTCCTGCCCGCCACACGACAGCCAGCGCAGCGCTCAGCCACTCCCACGCCCAGCTCTGCAGGAGAAAACCAAGAGTCGAAGCACCCACGCTTGAGAGACAAAGTCACTTACCAGCCACAAAACTTGGAAACGATGTCACCTTCTTTGTCTGTTTGGAAATATGCAACAAGAGAACACACCACGGTTACAAGGGACGCAGGGGATGCGCGCTGTCCGGTACGTGCGTGGTGAGGGACTGGGGTTCCCAGACGTCAGCTCCATGCGCCAACCAGCACCGTGCGGGCACCGCAATGTTTGGGACGGGAGCCTGGGGCACAGGAGCCTCCCTCAAAACCCAGGGGTCCTCACGTTGGCACAGTGCTGCCAGCAGAGGGCCCAGAGGCCGCCCAGCCCGACGGCGCTCCCCTGGTGGGCACGAGGTTCCGTGGGCAGGCGTTCAAAAGTAAGTTAAAGGAGACTGGACCCGCCACGGGGGCCACGGTCACTTCATCAGAGTCAGACAATCTCACCCAAACGGTGCTACGCAGTGAGGCTGAAAGCGTCTTAATCTCCTCCATCACGGTTGTAAGCGGCTCTCAACAGGGACGATTCTGTCCCCAAGGGGACAGCTGGCAATACCTGGAGACGTTGCTGGTTGCCACAACGTGGGGGTGGGGGCTTCTCGTGGGGAGAGACCAGGGAGGCTGCACAACGTCCTCCGGTGGACAAGGAAGTTCCCACAAGAAGGACTTATCCAGCCCCAAACGGCACCACAGCTGAGAAAGTGGCTCAAAGCACAGGTATCACACCACGTGGTCGAGGAGCTCCTCCCAAACCAGGGGACACCAACGACCCCTACCATGAGCCACTGGCAGCACGTGAGCACATCAGGGTCCTGATTCCGCAGGAAAGGCCCTTTTCCTCCTTCTCCAGGGCCAACGAGCCCCCCTTG
>JAQZBX010079810.1:0-13928 GCA_029593785.1 Cabassous unicinctus
TGAAGAGAATTCTAGTTCTTCTTTTCTTATTATCATACTTTCCCTTTCTTTTGATTGCTTTATTGCACTGGCCCAGAACTCCAGTAATTTGTTAAAGTGAGTGATAGCAGTAAATAAGGTGAATGTCTCATCCTGATCTCAGAGGGACAGCTTCACCATTTCATCACTTAGTATGATGTTAGCTTTAGATTTTCCAATTTGGATTTTCAGATTAAGGAAATTACCTTTTATTCCTAGTTTGCTAAGATTTTCTTTTAAACAAGAATGGTTGTTAAATTTTATGAAACACCCTTTCTCCTTTATTCTATTGAGATGATGAATTATGTTGGTTTATTTTTGAATAATAAACCACACATATACTGATGGATTTGATGTGATAATATTTTGTTTAGAGTTTTTGCATCTTTAAATTGCCTGTCATTTTCTTTCTTATAATGTCCTTGTCAGTTTTTGATATCAGTGTTATATTGGGCTTATAAAACAAGTTGGGGAATGTTCCTTCTTTTTCTGTTCTGAAAGAGTATGGACATAATTGGAATTTTCTTCTTTGTTAAAAGTTTGGAGGGATTCACCAATGAAGTCATTCGGCCTAGTGTTTTCTTTGTTAAGGTTTTAAATAACAGAATATATGTATGTGTGTGTGAGTATAAGTATATATATGTGTAAATATGACTAGTTTTTTCTACATCTTGTGTAAGTTTTATTTTCTTTTTGTAGGAATTGGAATTTTCATATACATTTGTACATTCAATAGCATGAAATTATTTGTGATAATTAGGATCTTTTATATATCTCTGTGTGCCCCTTTTCATTCCTAATATTAATAATATTCTTTTGACCACTTTTGCTGGGGAATTTATCGGTTGGCCAATTGAAACTTATATAATTTTGATGCTTTTGCTTTAATGATTAGTTTGTTTTACAGTATAGACAAACCAGCTTTCTTGTAGTTAATTGTCATGTTATATCTTTTTCTATGTTTTTATCTTCAACCTTTCTGTATCCTTATAATTTTTATATATGTCTTATGAGTAGCATGTGGATAGGGTTTTATTTTTGTTTTAAATTCAATCTGTCTTTTAATTTTTAAATCCAATATGTGCCTTTTTTTAAAAAAATGCATGATAAAATTGTAGAAACAGAGATCTGATTAGTGGTTAATAGGTGTTAGTTATGGGTGGTGGAGGTAGATAGGTGTGATTATTAGGAGACAGCACAAAGGATCATGTGGTGATGGAACTGTTCTGGATCTTAGTTGTGGCAGTGTTTATAGGCACAGGAATGAGTTAGCTTAAAAACAATTTTCGAGGGTCCAAAAAAGACCAGGACAGCTGGTTTTCTGGATCTTTTGTTCATCTGTTTCCACTTCCTGTTATTTTTCTTATTTTTAAATCCTAATTGCCTTTTTTTCTTATATACCTGGTCTGTTTTGATTGAATGCCAGGCTTTGTATATAAAAAATTTAGACATAATTTAAAGGTTTGGATGAAGGTGTTTCTTTTCAGACAGGATTTATAATTGCTTTAGCAGATTGCTGGAGGCACTAGCAATTTTAATCCAATCAAAAGTTGAGATGATTCAAATTTGGGGTATAGTTCCTAGTTGGCTATCTTGTTATATATTTGTAAGATGTACATATACCTTACTTTTAGAGTGTTCTTTTCAGGGCCCTCACCTATAGTCTAGCTAGTTTATCTGGCTATTGTCCCTTCCCTTCAGACCTCCCCTCCCCTCTTGAAACTGTGATACTCTCATTTTTATCCCTCTGTCTCATAAACTTATCAAAAGCTGTGCTGAGCTTCTCAGCCTCTCAGCTGCCTTTATCAGAACTGGTAGATTCCCATAAAGGAAAAGACTACTCAAATGTCAGGTTCATCTGTCTGGATTTCCTTCCTATAATTTCTTACTGCCTGTTTGGTCTCCCATGTCTTTGAACAAGTTTTTTTCCAGTGGATTTTAACAGGAGTTTTGTTTTTCAACTACATTATTTCCCAGATTATCCTGCTACATTCTATTTAGAACCTTTGTACATCCCATCCCTCTGTTTGGAAAACTACTTCCCCAACTCTCCTACGCCCAGATAGCACTCATTCATGCTACAGATTAGGTCCCAAAGATCTCTTCCTTAGGGAAGGCCTTCCCTGACTCCCTGAGTAGATAATATCTTGATATTTTACACTCTCATAGCACAATCTACAATGCTTTCATTGTTCTTTTAGTTTGTAATTATATGTCCGTTTGTGTGTTTTTATCATTTAGTGTTTGTCTTCTCAGTGGTCCTTTAGGGAAAGGACTAATAATATTTTTTTGTTTTTCTCATGTCATCCCGAAGGTATGATCCAAATTTGGTATTCAGTATTTCTTCATAAATTGGATATATTGGTAGAGAGTGAAATTACTTAGATTTCAATTGGATAAAAATGCCAGAATTTAAAGGAAGAGAGAGATTGTGCCTTTATCATATCTTTATAAGGGAAGAAGGGTATAATTTATTTTCCCCTTCTTTTCATAAATTTATTATAAAATAATTCAAACATATTAAAGATATTAGGTATTATATAATATATACAGATGTACTCACCACTCTAAGAAATAGATATAATTTATATTTATAAAAATAAAGAATCTACTGATATACAAAGATCTGTTACTTTGGCTTTTAGATACATTTTTTTATGGTAAAGAAACTAACTTTTGTTTATTAATTTGTTTAAGGAAGTTTTTCTTTAAACTTTCAGATGATACAGCAGTGTTTGAGTTGATACAACTTGTTCCACCAGGTACTGTATTATATATTCATAAGGTAATTGACATGGGAACCTGTTTTAGTGAAAGTTTTAAAAATCTCATCTTTCCCCCTTCTTCTCAAATTGAGAACAATTTTGAGTTTCTATCATTAGCCTGCTATGTGTAAAATAGCAGTAGACCAAAATAATATATACAGAGAGATTGACGTAAATGGTATTTGAGTACAATCTTCAAAAATTAAATAAATAGTAATTAAAGTAGAAAATAAACATCTTTCTAGGATATTTTATGACAAACATCAAAATTGACTTTTAAGTTTTTGTGACTTTTCTAAAAAAGAAACTGTGTACTTTTGTTGATAAAGTACTTAACTTTATTTTTGTGTGTTGCCTGTTATTTTGGAGTGGAGGGGAATAAATTTTTTCTTATATTTTAAACATTGCAGATCCCTGGTAGAGATAGAGTTAAAATATGGAAATTAGTTTTATCTCTGTTGTTGATTTGCATGATTATAGAAGAAATCTATCTTAAATCCTTGTCTTGTGTGAAAAATAAAGAGCTATATTTTATTGAAAGCTAATAATCTGAAATTTTAATATTACTTATGTACCTAATTCGGTAGTTGCAAATTCTGAAAAATATCTACATTTTCTTCAACATGTAACCAAATATCTTATAACAGTAGATGGAAAAAGATGGGGTTGTGGAGATGGTAATTAAGTTTTAGATGTGAAATGCCATACCAACTTGATATTTTTAAAAAGACATTTTTTTCTAGGAATCCATAGGTAATCACTGAATTTATATGAATTTATCAATATGTAGTATATTTTTGAATAATGAAATGTGTTAATACATTTAACATACCTTTATTTTAATTTTTTTTATATAGAAAACAAAATACACCCTGAAACAGATATTTCAATAAGGCATCAGGAAAAATATATATTATACTTAATGATTTTGTTTCTAAATAGAATATTTTGTTATAATTTGAATCATAGGATATCTTTCTTGTAGTGGGTGAAACACTGTCTACATATGATGAAAATACAAGAGATTTCATGTTCCCGGGTCCAAACCAAATTTCTGGACACCATGATTCAAACCGCCAGGTTACCATGAGGAGGATTTCTGGCCTTCGAGTAAGTGCTTATTATTTTCTGAATCAATTTGTGATGCAGGAACATTGTTGAAAACTACCACATAACCCTGAAATATGAAGAACTAATTCAGAGTTTAATTTGGTGTAAAATTTAATTGTTTTGTAAAATTATGATGTTATTTCAAACATACAGAAATCCCAATGAAAATAAATTCAACAAATCCCATACAGCTACCATCCAAGATTAACAAGTGTTATTTTTGCCCTTTGTTCTTTGGACTTTTCTTCTCTCTCTGTCTCTCTTTACTTTTCTCTTTCTTTCTTTTTGTCTCCTCAAAGGAATGACCAATAAACATTTGAAAAGGTGCTCAATCTCAATAGCATTTAGGGAAATCCAAATTAAAACAATCTTATGATTTCATTGTTATATCCATATGATTGGCAAAATTTAATAAATCTGACAATATCAAAGATGTGAAAAATGGAAACACTTATATGCTGCTATACTATGTTAATTGGAACAGCTACAAATCAGAGTTATTCAATAAAGGCAAAGATGCTCATAGCCTATGGCTTTTTAGGTTTATATCTTGGGATCTTGGAAATATATTCTCTCTGGTACACTAAGAGCCTTCTTAAGCATTGTTCATAATAGTGAAAACTGGAAACAATTAAATTGTCCATTAGGAATTTGGATAGCTTAATTGTGATATGTTCATGTAAAAGAAATATGTGATCATACACCTAAAAGTGAAAGCTGAGTTGAATGACAGTTGACTTTCCCATCCTTTCTTACAACTTCTTTCAACTTAAGCTGGATGAATTCAGATTATTTTCATCCCTGAGAATTTTTCACTCAGAGAAGCTGAGAGAAGCCTCTGCTGTTTGAAGGAGGGAAAAAAACAAGAACTGAAAAAGTTGAAAAGATTGAAATTTTTTGGAAAAAAATTTTTTTGCAAATTTTGTAAAACATTATAGTAATCTGAATAAGGAAAGTAAAGTGATATGTGAGCCATTATGGTGAATTAAGTAATTATCCTGTGAGTCCAGGTGTTTTACATGCTGTATCCTAGGAAATAATTTCAATTTACTGGAAGTATAAAAGTTGACCAACTTACATCTCTTTGAAAATATGCCTCATTAGGTATATTTTTGGAGTCCAATTAGCCAGCTTCTGCACTCCTGGAGACCTTCAAAGAGTGTTTCAGGAACTGTCTAGAAACCTGTAGTGAAAAGATAATCAGATTTTAAAATTATGGTCTCTTGAAAGTCATTTAAAATTCTGTATTATACCAAGATGGCAATATAAACTCAAGATTATGGACCATTAACAGGAACTTGCCATTCCTCGTTTAATTTGACTTACGTTTGCATATATAAGGATTAATGAGGTAAAAAAGATATTAAAAAGTAGAACTTCTGGTAATGGTGGTGTGAAGAGGTTAGCAATTTCTCTTCACACAGAACAAGTATAGAGCTGGACAAAATTGTCACAAACAACTTCAGGGCACTGGAAACTGGCCAAAGTAGACAACAAATTAACAAATGTTTATGCTTCAAAAACTGCTGGACCTTTGGTTAAAAATGGTCAGAGTATATGGCCTTTTCATCTGGGGCTGTTCTCATATCCTGCTTGGTCGGTGAGAACTCTAGCTTTGCTGGTCTGTGGCTAAGTGCAAAAATCAGCAGCTTTGCTTCTAGAGAGGTCAGGATCAATTTTGGCAAAGGGGAAAAAGTCAATGGCTTTTATGTTTAAGTGAGCTAAAATGGTCTGATTCAGTTGGGAATGGACAGGATATCCTACAGTTTTGCTAGGTCATTTGCAGTTCCAATTGGGGTGACCAGCAAACCAGCCAGAAAGTTGTCAAGAAATTCCTGGAAGTGAGGAAGCAATCAAAGGACTGATATTAGTCCTCTACACATTCTGGGCTGACTGGGATGCATGTGAGAACCCAGCAAAAAGTGAAAGCCAGTGGAGACTAGAGAACTGGCTGCAGCTTAGAAATAATTCCCCACCTACCTACAGTTAAACAGCATAGGGTAGAACTCTTATAGGTTCATTGGATGACCACTAAGCTATGTATTCACAGGAGACCCCTAGAAAGACTAGAAGATTGAAAAAAGACATCGTGCATATCTAAACTGAATAACAAAATGGCAGTTGTAAATCCAGCCATATCAATAATTATACTAAATGTGAATAGATGAAATGCTCTACTCAAAAGGCAGAGATTGTCAGATATGTTTGTTTTTTAAATGCATGATCCAATTGTATGCTTTCTACAAAAGGCACACTTTAGATTCAAAGAGGCACATGGTTTAAAAGAAAATATGAAAAGCAACATGCCATGGTAACTGTAACCATCAGAGAGCTGGAGTGGCTATATTTAATATCAGACAAAATAGGCTTCAAGGAAATGAATCTTACTAGTTAAAAGAGGGACATTTTATAATGATAAAAGGGTCAATGCCTTATAAAGATAAAAGTTATAAATATATGTGTATTTAATAACAGCTCCCTGCATGATATAAATAATGATATTATTGAAAGAAATAGTCAAACAATTATAGTTGGAGATTACATCATTGTCTCAGTAATTGATAAATCAACTAGACAGAACATTGTTAAGAATGCAGAAGGTATTAATAGCATTATCAACCAATGTCTCTCATATATTTAGAACATTCCACCCCCAAACAGCAGAATATACATTCTTTTCAAATGTATGTGGAACATTCTTTAGTATACACCCTATGCTAAGCCATAAAAAAGTCCCATAAATTTAAAAGGTTTAAAAATCTTACAAAGCCTGTTTTCTAACCACAAAGAAATTAAATTATAAATCAAAAACAGAAAGAAAGGTGGGAAATTCACAAACATTTGGATATTAAACAACTTAACTTCTAAATCACACATAGGTCAAAAAAGAAATCATAAGAAAAATTAGGAAATCTTTTGAATTGGATGAAAATACAAACACAGCATATAAAAATGAATGTGATGTTGTTAAATTCATGCACACAAGAAGATTTATAGCTTTTTTATTAGAAAAGAAGAAAGATCTAAAATAATATAAGCTACCTCAAGAAGCTAGACAAAGAGCAAATAAAAACCAAAGTATAATAGAAGAAAGGAAAAGTAAATATCAGAGTGAAATCAATTAAATAGAAAACAAAAAATAGAGATAATTAATAAAACTTAGTTTGTTTTTTGAAAAGATTAGCATGACAGATGACTTCAGCTAGACTGACCAAGAGAAAGAAAGGTAGGATAGAAATTACCAAAAGTAGGACTGAAAGAGGTGACATCACTACTGACCCTTTAGAAATGTAAAGGATTATAAAAGAATGGTATGAACAACTTTATGGCAACTGATTAGACAACTTAAATGCATATATTCTGAAAAACAAAAAAATTATCAGACCTGAAGGCAAGAAGAAATAAACTATCTGAATAGATGCTATGTCATGTAAAGAAACTGAATAAGTAAATTAAAAATCCTCCCTCAAAAAAGGCATAAGCCCAGACAAACACTTAAGTTAGAAGTAAGTACCAATACCATTTCTACAAAACTTTTTTAGAAAATAGAGGAGGAGTACATGTTTTCTAGTGTTTTTTTTTAAGGCCAGTATTACCCTGATACCATAAGACAACAAAAACTTTACAAGAAACATACAGAACAATATCTTTCATGTAGATAAATGCAAAAATCTTTAACAAAATATTAGTAAATCCAATCCAGTAACATTTAAAATACATATATTTCTTTATACCATCATAAACAGTGGGGTTTATCTCAGGAATCAAAGGATTATTTTAACAACCAAAAACCTATTAGCGTAATATACCATATTAAGTGTATAAAGGACAAAAAACATGATTATTTCATTAGATTCAAAGTAATCATGTGACTAAGTCCAACACCAATTTATGTTTTAAAGAAGGTAACTTCCTCAACCTGATAATGGGGATCTACAAAAAACCTATAGCTATCATCATGTTTAATATACTGAATGCTTTTCCAGTAAGACTGGCAACCAGGCAAGAATGCCCATTTCACCACTTCTGTTTGATATTGTTGTGGAGGGTCTGGCCAGTAGAGAAAGGCAAGTAGAAGAAATTAAAGGCATGTAGATTAGAAAGGAAGAAGTAAAATTCTTTATTCATAGATCTTGCATGTAGAAAATCCTAAGGATGCTACATAAATCTGCTAGAACTAGTATATAAGTTTAGCAAGGTTGCAGGATATATGATCAATACACAAAATCATTCTTTTCTATATTCTAGCAATGAACAATCCATAAATGAAGAAAACAATTCCATTTACACCAGAATCAAAAAGAATATAATATTGAGGAAACCATTTAATAAAAGAACTAGAAGATGTTTCCACTGAAAACCACAAGACTTTACTGAGAGAAATTAAAGAAACCTCAAAACTGGAGAGAGATAACATGTTCATAGATTAGATAACAACATTTTTCAGATGGAAGTTCTTTCCAAAATTGATCTGATAAATTCAAAGCATTCTCTCTCAGAATCCCAGCAAGTTTTTGTGAGATTTGGAAGTTAATCTGAAAATTATATACAAATATAAGACCTAAAACAGCCAAAGCAATTTGAAAAGGAAAAACAAAGTTGAAAGATATATTACCTGATTTCACAATTTACCATAAAGCTGCAGTAATCAAGATATTGTAATATTTTACAGGCTAGATATATGAATCAATGGAACATAATAAAGAGTCCAGAAATAAAACTTAAAACATTTATGGTCAATTAATTTTGGAGAAAGTTGTGAAAGTAATTAAATGGGTGCAATTCAATGGTGCTGGGACAAATGTATATCCATATACTGAAAAGAAAAAAAAAAAATCCCAAAAGCCAAAAACTAAGACTCTTACCTCATAAGACTGCAAATTTAACTTCAAATGGATCATAAACTTAAATGTAGGAGCTGCAAGTATAAAACTTTTAGGAGAAAACATAGTCTTTGTTACTTTGGGTTAGGCACACATTTCTTAGACATCCCAAAAGCATAATTTAAAGAAGAAAAAAGTGATAAATTGAACTTAATCCAAATTTAAAACTTTTATGCTACAAAAGATGCCATTAAAAAAATGAAAAGGCAAGACAGAGTGAGAGAAAAAGTCTCCAAATCATAAATCTGAAAAAGGACTTGTATCCAATATCTGTCTATCTATCTATCTATCTAAACAACCCTATAGCTCAATAATAACTAAACCCCTAATAAATATATGTCCTAATCTATTTTTTACATAATACCTGAAAAATAATGATGGCTTTTTAATATAAATATTTGTTGAATGACTAATAGTAAATGTATTTTGTGAGTATAATTCTACTATATGTTGTTGTTTACTATTGTATTTACAACTTTATCTTCTATCATAAAATTTTTTTTGTAGATGAAAGTTAAAATTGGAGAATATCAGCATACCCAGATTTGAATCTCAACTTTATTTATGATAACAAGCATTAAGATGTACTTGATGACATTAACTCTTAGTGTTAGAGACTAGCAATAATACCACTTTTTGCATGTTTATATTATTTGAGCTTTTGCCAAATATGCAAAAGACTCAGTGCTATTATAAATGCAATGATTTATTTAGGTGCACATGGCTAGAAGTTGAAAAAGATGATGATATAAGCTCACCTTTCATGAGATACTTCTGAATTGAGGCATTTGTTGCCCTGGCAGGCAATAGTTCACCCTTTCTCAGAATTCTTATGATTCTGCATAGTCGTCTGTCTGAATCCCAGGCTATCCTTTGAATGTAATAATTTTACTTTGCTTAGACCTGGGTTCCTGAACCCTTTGGTGTGGCAAGCATTCAATCCCATCTGGGATTGAATCCTGGCACTATTACTGACTAGCTGAGTGACCTTGGGCAAAGCACTACAACCTGGAGACCAGAAGGCTGTTAAGTGGATTAATGTAGCATCTATAAATGGTTATAGCAATACCCAGCACATAGAAAGGATTCAATAACAGATAACAATTTGATGATGGCAGTGGAAGTCATTGTGGAATGTTGATTATGGTAATTATGATAATGATATCTTCTCTTATAGACTACAAGCTCCATAAAAACAAGATCTGTGGCTTTCTCAAATTTGAATCCTTAATTCTTAGCACAGTACCTTGCCTGGGGTACCTACCTAATAAATGCTTCTTGAATGGATTGAATGAATGTATTGCATCTTATTGTGGGCTTCATAGAAGGACTTACCTTTGACATGGGTTTTGAAACGTCAGTAAAAATAATGGATAAAAATTGAGTGCTTACTATGTGACTGGCAATATATGGAGAGGGGAAAGTGGTAAGTTGTAGTCCAAGCTATGGTGGTTATAAAATCTATCTACTAATTCTTTGAAATTCCTCTCTTCTGAAGGTAGAGCTAACTTCCCTCCACTTAAGTATATAGGCTGTACTTAGTGACTCTGACAGATATAATGTAATAGTGACATTGTTATGCTTTTGAAACCAGGTCATTAAAAGCATTATGGCTTCCTCCTTACTCTCGCTCTTGAATAACTTCTTTTGTGGGAAGCCCACTGCTAGGTGTGAGTATACTCATACAGCTCTGTGGGGAGAACAGAAGGTGGAAGGGTTTTGGCAGAGTGTGAAAGCATAAAGAGCCTTGAAGGAACTGTGATAAGCGTTTGCAAGAATGTAATGAAAACATTATTGGAAAATTGTTCAGTAGTGGCAGAAAGTATAGCGATACTGTAACCTGCATTAATGTGGAAAGTAGAAAATGTACCTATTGAAATGGGTTGTCTGGCTAAGGAGACTCTTAGAGTGTTAGAGGGACTGCCTGGTTTCTTCTTGCTTCTTATAGCAAAATATGACAAGAAAGAGATAAGCAAAGACTGTTAAATAAAAGGGCATCAGAACTTGTTAGTCCTGAAGACCCCTAGTCTCTCCAGATGTCAAACAATGCTAAATTTAAAAAATGATTTGTGAGCAAAGATCATTCTAGAGCACTTTCAGGAAATTATGTTCTGAAGGTGAAAGTGAAGATGTGGCTGTAAAATTATTCATTAAAACTTCAGAAGATCCAAGATGGTGCTTCAAAAAATCATTTAATCAAATATAGAGTTTCTAAGACCTTAAGGGCATTGTCCCCCAATGTAGATAAGCATGTGGCTTTTGTCTAAAGGAGTAAATGTCAATAAGATTTACCTGAGATCCAGTAAAGTTTTTTAAGCATATCATATTGGCAGAAATACCACCAAATTGGTCTGAAATGGAGAGAAACATTACAATATGAAAAGGCTTTGGGATCCCCAAAAGTCTATTGCCAGGACACAGGGTTCAGAACACTGTGCATCTCCAAACACAATCTACATCTTATTGCAAAGGAATGATGATTCAAAGGACTAAATCAAGTACCCAGACAGTGGAGCCAAGAACCATGGATCGTCATTTCTCAGCTGGAATAGAAATAAGTCCTAATCAAGGAACTCTCAGTATATTCCTGGCTGGATTTCAGAATTGCTATAGACCAGTGATTCTTGTGTGCTTCCTGTTTTCACCCTTTAAGAACATTAATGTCTGTAGTGATTGTCCTGTACCTGTCTGACAAGTGTACATTGGTTATATGTAGGGCAGATAACTTGTCTCTTTAGTTCATAGGTCTTCTGATTGTGAGGAACCATATTCTAGGAGCTGCACTTAATGAACTAAACCCGAGGTGCCTTACCTTTACTTGGATTTGATTTAGATGTCAAAATTCTCTATTTTCAACCTTGTAAAAGTATAAGACTTTTTTTGTTGGGTGAGCATGAGTATATTTTGCCTGCGAGAGGAATGTAAGTAATTTGTGGTCAGAGGGTAGAATGTGGTGCTTTGAAAACATGTCCACAAAGTTTTTGATAGTTCTCCATTAAAATAATAGCCTAATTCTCCTCTCCTTGAGTGTGGGAAATCTTTAATGTATTGTAGCTTTCTCTTTACTTTGCCCCTGGATCATTTACCTTGGGGAAATTAGCTGTCATGAGGACACTCAAGCAGCCCTATGGAGAAGGTTCTTGTGATGAGGAGATAACTCCTCTTGCCAACAGCAAACAAGCAGCTGAGGCCTTCAGCCAATAGCCATGTGAATGAGCCTTCTTGGGGAAGTGAATCCTCTAGCCCTCTAGCCATTCTAACCTCTGATGACTACAGCCCTGACCTCTTGACTGCAGTCTTATGAGAGAGACCTCGAGCTAGAACCACCCAGCTAAGCCTCTTCAAGTTTCCTGACTCATAGAAACTAGATGAAATAATAAATGTTTTCTTATGTTTTAAGCTGGTAAGTTTTGGGGTAAAATGTTATACAATAACTAACACACAGGCATAGTAGACATTAATAAAAGGTGTGTTTACAGAAAAACAATAGTTCAGTTAATCCTTAGGCAACTCAGAAGATTTTACTTTTTTGTGATGTGTTTGTAGTTTTAAACCTGTAGATCAAAGACTGGGTTTGTAGTGGCCAAATGTAGGCACCTTTGGTGAATGTCTGGCTTCCATTACATTATAGTGAGGCTGTACTGGGTACAGATGATATCTTTTAGTATTTTAATTAAGACACAACTTGTGTACTCCTAAATATTTTCTTGGGAACTGTATTAGTCAGCCAAAGGGGTGCTAATGTGAAATACCAAAAATGGGTTGGTCTTTACAAAGGGTATTTATTTGGGGTAGAAGTCCACAGATACCAGGCCATAAAGCGTTATGTTTCTTCTCTCACCACAGTCCATTACCATGTGTTAGAGCAAGACAGCTGCCGGCATTTGCCAGGGTTCAGGCTTCTTGGGTTCCTCCCTTCCCGGGGCTGCGTTTCTCTCCAGGCTTAGCTCCTGTTTCCTCCACAAGGTCAGCTGTAGACGACCAGCCAAACAGCTTGCTTCTCTTCTCCTGGGGCCTTCTTTACAACATCAAAACTGCTTCTCAAAAGACTGCTTCAACTCTGTTCTTTGCCTTGCCTTTTATATTCGATTCCCCACCCACCAAGGGGTGGGGCTCAACGCCCTACTGACGTGGCCCAGTCAACGCCCTAATCATAACTTAATCATGCCCAGATTAACAGATCAGATTACAAGCATGATCCAATTATATTTTTGGAATTCATAATTACATCAAATTCCCCAACGGTTACAGGAACTTTGTGACTATCCCTTGAACTTTACTGTTTGCCTCCACTTATCCCAAAATAGTGTTCAAGTTGCTGATTGAAATATTGCTGTAAATAGAAACCTGATTTTTTCATGCATCTGAATGTAAGCTACATTATGGGGTAAAAATGTTGAGGAGTTGTTAGTGATTCATTTCTCCTCTGTTTTCAGGAACTGCTATACCCTGAAACTGATTTTTTTTTTTAAACATCAGGAGGGCTGTCCAAAGTATTTCTTGATTATGTAGTTACATATATCTTAGGCTGTAAAAATAGCATTGAAATCCTTTAAGAATGTTCATAGATTATTGGCTATAATATATATGATAGGTTAAACATCTTAAGTAAAAATTAACAGGGAATACATGAAAATGAAAAAAAAAATCTATTAATCATTCCATAAAAGTAATATAATCATCTAGAAGTGAATCATAAACACTGAAACTGTTTCTTGCTAACATTTAGCACCACTATTTTGGCTTTATCTTTTATTATCTCTAATAATGAAGTAAAACTAACAAACAAATAAGTTGAACCTAGACAAGTGTTTGTTACTTGAAGTCATATTTTCATCACTAATTATCTCTTATTAAATGGAGGTGTCTAATAATGTCCTTTTTTCCCCCCTTAGGGAATTGCTCCAAAGCTGGAATTTTCTACAACCTCAGTGATTACTGAATGTTTGATAAGTTCAAGGAAGTGCCGCACTCAGGTTAAAATAATTTTTTAAAAGTAGTAAATGGTTTAATTTATTTGTTTTTATTTATGTCCATTTGGCAAGCATTATCCTTCTGGTTTGGCTGTACCTCTCTTCATTTTTTGCCAACCTTCAGTTTAAGTAAAATAATTATCATAGGTATTTAACAGTTGGTTATATCTTTTTTTTTT
>JAQZBX010079811.1:0-13922 GCA_029593785.1 Cabassous unicinctus
TTAAAAAAAAAAAAAAAGGTATTCTATTTCTTTTTTAGTCAGTGTAGGTAGCTTGTGTATTTCTAAAAAAATGTACATTTCATCTGTTATCTAATTTGTTGGCGTACTGCTGTTCATATTATCCTCTTATAATCCTTTTATATCTGAGAAGTAAGTAGTAATGTCCCCCTTTCATTTCTGATTTTAGTTATTTGTGATCTTTTTCTTTTTCAGTCTAGCTAAAGGTTTGTCAATTTTATCGATCTTTGCAAAAAACCAATCTTTGGTTTAGTTGTTTCTCACTTTTGTCTTTTTGTTGTCAATTCACCTGTTACTCTTTCTAATCTTTGTTATTTCTTTCCTTCTTCTCACTTTGGGTTTAGTTTGCCCCTCTTTTTCTAGATCTTCCATTTGTGAGATTAAGTCACTGATTTGAGATCTTTCTTCTTTTTTAAAGTGAGCATTTTGGGAAGCGGGAGTGGCTCAGTCGATGGAGCCCCCGTTTGCCATATGGGAGGCCCCGGGTTCGCTTCCCAGGGCCTCCTTGTGAGGACAGGCCGGCCCGCGCGGCCTAGTGGGCTGATGCAGCAAGACCTCACAACAGGAAGCGGGTGTGGCTCAAGCGATAGAGCCCCTGTTTACCATGTGTGAGGGCAGGCCGGCCTGCGCGGCGCGAGGGGCTGATGCAGCGGGACCTCGCAGTGAGGGGAAGATGGGCAGATACAGGGAAGACACACAGCGGGTGGACACAGCAAGCACAGGCAGCAAGGGGGGGATAAATAAATAAATAAATAAAAATCTTAAAAAAAAAAAAAATAAAGTGAGCATTTTTAGCTATAATTTTCCCTTTCAGCACTGCATACCATAAATTTTGGTATATTGTGTTTTCATTTTCATTTGCCTAGATATTTTCCCAATTGCCTCTATGATTTCTGTCTTGACCCATTGTTTGTTTAAGAATGTGTGGATTAATTTCCACATAATTGTAAATTTTCCAGTTTTCCCTCTGTTATTGATCTCTAGCTTCATTTCACTGTGGTTAAAGAAGATACATTTTATGTTTTCAGTATTTTTTAAATTTATTGAGACCTGTTTTGTGACCTAACATATGGTCTATCCTGGAGAATGATCCATTTGCATGAGAGAAGAATGTGTGTCCTGCTGCTGTTGGGTGAAGTGTTGTATGTATGTCTGTTAGGTTTAGTTGGTTTATATTATCATTCAAGTCTCCTTTTCCTTATTGATCTTCCATTAAGATATATTGAAATTTATATATTGAAGTCTCCAACCATTAATGTAAAATTGTCTATTTCTCCCTTCAAATCTGTCAATATTTGTTTCATATATTTTGGAGCTCTGTAGTTACGTGCATTTATATTTATAATTGTCTTGGCTTCTTGTTGAATTGACCCCTTTATCAGTATATAGTGATCTTCTTTGTCCCTTGTAACAGTTTTTGACTTAAAACCTATTTTAGGGAAGCGGGTGTGGCTCAGTGGATAGAGCCCCCGTTTACCATATGGGAGGCCCGGGTTCGCGTCCGAGGCCTCCTTGTGAGGGCACACCGGCCTGAGCGGTGCGGTGGGCTGATGCAGCGACCTCACGGCAGGAAGCGGGTGTGGCGCAATGGATAGAGCCCCCGTTTACCATATGAGAGGCCCCGGGTTCCCTTCCTGGCGCCTCCTTGTGAGGGCAGGCCAGCTCCCGCAGCGCCATGGGCTGATGCGGCAAGACCTCACAGCAAGGGGGAGATAAGCAGACACAGAGAAGACAAGCAGCGAATGGACACAGCAGCACAAGCAGCAAGGGGGGGATAAATAAAATAAAATAAATAAATCTTAAAAAAAAAAAATAAATAAATAAATAAAACCTATTTTATCTGATATTAGTATATCTTCCCTAACTCTCTTTTGTTTACTACTTACAAGATATATTTTTTCTATCCTTTCCCTCTCAGCCTGCTTGTGTTTTTGAATTATGGTGAGTCTCTTGCAAATAGCATATAGTTTGATCATGCTTTTTAATCCATTGTGTCAATCTCTGCCTTTTGGCTGGAGTATTTAATCCATTTATTTTAAAGTAACTATTGACAATGCATGACTTTCTTATGCCATTTTGCTACATGGTCTTTTGTAAGTCTTGTTTCTTTATGCATCCCCCATTTTTTCAGTTAATGTCTACTTTCATATTTATTTGATTTTTTTTTTGTAATGTACCTTTTGGATTCCTTCTCATTTTTTCCTGTATATACTTTTCAGATATTTTTTGTGGTTACCATGGGTCTTAAATTTAACAGCCTTTTTATCGTAGTTTTTACAAATTATATCTTTATACACTGTGTGTCCCAAACCAAAGGTTTATTATTATTTTTTATTCATTTACATTTTAGAATCTGTGAGAAGTAAAAAGTAGAGTTACAAACCAAAAAATACAATATAATATTACTAGCGTTTATAATTACCCATATGGTTAGCGTTACCAGAGGTCTTTGTTTCCTAATGCCACTTTGGTTCACCATCTAGTGTACTTTTCTTTCAGCCTGAAGAGCTCCCTATAACATTGTTTGTAGGGTAGGTCTAGTGTTGATGAACTTCCTCTGCTTCTGTTTATCTGGGAATGCCTTAATCTCTCCTTCATTTTGGAAAGACAATTCTTGGTTGGTAATTGTATTCTTTCAGTACTTTAAATATTCCATCCCACTGCTGTCTTGTCTCCCTGGTTTCTAATGAGGAATTGGCACTTAATCTAATTGTGACTCCCTTGTATATAGCATATTTTTTTTTCTTTTGTAGCTCTCAGAACTCTCTCCTTGTTCTTGGCAATTGACAGTTTGAGTACTCTGTGTCTGAGCATAGTTTTCTTCAATTTACACTGTTGGGTTTTGTTGGACTTCTTGAATGTATGTTGCTAAATTTGGAGAGTTTTCTGCCATTATTTATTTGAATATTACTTCTGCTCCTTTCTTTCTTCTCCTTATGAGACTCCCATAATATGTATTTTGGTACATTTGATGTTGTTCCACTGGTCTCTTAAGCTCTGTTCCCTTTTTCAATTCTTTTTTTTTTTCTTCTTCTTTTTTTCTGCTCTTCAGTCTCATTTCAATTGTCCTGTCTTCTAGTTTACTGTTTCCCTCTGGGGAATTTTTCCCTCTGGGGGATTTTTCATTTCAGTTTTGTGATCTTTTTAACTCTAGTATTTCTGTTTGGTTCCTTTTTAAAAATTTCTGTCTCTTTATTGAGATTCTCATATTGTTCATTCATTGTTTTCTCGATATCCTTTACTTCTTTTTCTGTGCTTTCCTTTATCTCTATAAGCATATTGAAGATCATTTTAAAAATTCTTTGTCCACTCTGTCTGATAACTGCTCTTTTCTGTTGACGGTTTCTGGATTTTTATCTGGTTCTTCTGGATGAGCCATCATTTTATGTTTATTTGTGCTGTAAGTTTTTGTTGCACAGTTTACATTTTAATATTGAAAGTGTTAAATCTGGGATTTAGTCCCTGAATTGTCTGTTCCTTAAATTCGGTCTATAATCTGCCACCTGAGAGAAGGGTACAGCTGTACATGTTCCTCAGTATGTACATAGGTGTTACTCTGCTCCCTCCAGAATAGGATCAGGGGACCACAATGGGAGTGCAGGCTGGCTCCACATCCTGCTGGGGAGAGATTAGGGAAGGGACCAGGAAGGGCACCCGAAGCATCTCCTATCATTTCTGAAAGCTGCAGTTCTTGATTCAGCACACACCCAGTTACTGCAACCCTTTTTCTGTTTTCCTTGGTTATGATGAAGATGGCTCTGCCAGTTTTGCTAGTTGTTCAAAGATTCTCTGTGGGAATGGTACCCTGGAGCATTCTGTGCTACCATCTTGGTCACTGGAAGCTAGGGCTATGGATTTTTGAAAGGAAGACCACAGAGGTAAAGGCCATTATTATCATATCATGTCAAGGGTATAAACCATCAACATGAGTTATCACTGTTGATGTTGACCTGTATCACCTGGCTGATGTACTGTTTGTCAGGTTTCTTCATTGTAAATTTTTTGCTGCTCCTGCTCCTACCTCTTTCTTACTGTATTTTTTGAAGGAAAGTAATTATACATAGCTCATACTTAAGGAGTGGGGAGCTATGCTTCACATCTTTGAGGGAAGAAGTTCTACATATATTTTTTTTGAATTCTTCTGCATAGGAAATTTGTCTCTTCTCCCCTATTAATTTATTGATTAATTTAATCATTTATTTATACCAGTATGGGCTCATGGAGATTTATTTTAATCCAATATTATTTTCTTTATTTTTTTGCTCAAATTGTATTAATTATTGTTTCAATTATTTGATCTTTGGGAACCCTTTTCATTGGCTCCTTTGTCTTTTTGACATACCTCCATTCTTGTAAGGGTTTTCTTCTTCTTTTTTTTTTTTTAGCATCCCCTTACTTTCTTGTGCTATAAGATGCTACAGGCTCCTCTTGTATATTTCCTGTTCCAGTTCTAGAATCAGTCATTTCTCCAAGGAGTCCTGGCTCCTTTTATTGGAGTATGGTATTGGAAACAAGATCTGGGCTGGAGGTGTGCTCACCGCTAATGCAAATTTGTTGTATCTAGGTCCTTTTTGATTGTAAATTAAGAAAGAAAATATGTGTGTGTACAATAACCCATGTGGATACACATATCTACAAAATCTCAATATGTAATCATCTCTATTTGGGTTAAGCTAAACATGAGGTCTTACTGATATCTCCAACTCAAATCCATTACCATATGGATTATTCTTGTCTTCTCCCTTGCTTATCTGTAAACTCCAACTACAATAGCGATAAACTTGGTTCCCACCCTCCATTTGCTTAATTGTTCAATTCCAGTATACATGAAAAGCCATATCAGAATTTTTAACCCATCGCCCCATGCGACACAACTTTGTCAATGAGAGTACGTTTTCCTTTGCCTCTAGTTTTACAGACTCCTCTCATTTCCAAATTTACTTAGTTTAGCACCTCCCTTCTCTTCCCTTCACTGAGGCAATACATTTGTAATAGAGCTAGATTGTTTTGTTACATTTGGCTTTCCATCCTGGAATGCTCAGCCTCCTAAATAATTTTTTTAAAAAGTTTGCATGTATTTGGGTTCACCCTTTGTGCTTTAAATTTCAATGGGCTTTGAAAAATGCATAGTTGTCATTTATCCACCATTCTAGGATCATACAGAATACTTTCATTGTCCTAAAAATTCCACTGTGCTTTACCTATTCAATCCTTTTCACTCTCTCTTCTCCCAGACCTTCACAGCAATTGATATTTTAACTCTCTATATAGTTTTGCCCTTCAACAGAATGTCAGATAATTGGATTGAAGCCTTTTCAGACTGGTTTCTTTCACTTAGAAATATGCATTTAAGATTTATCCATGTCTTTTCATGACTTGATTGTTGATTTCGTTTTATTGTTGAATAATATTTCATTGCATTAATGTACTGTTCTTTGTTTATCCACTCACCTTTTGGAGGACATCTTGGTTGCTTCTAGTTTTTGGTGATTATGAATAAAGCTGCTGTAAACATTTACATGCAGGCTTTTTGTGTGGACATAAGTTTTCGAACCAGTTGGATAAATATCTTGGAGCACAATTGTTGGATCATGTGTTAAGACTGTATTTCACTTTTTAAGAAATTGCCAAACTGTCTTCCAAAGTGACAGTACCATTTTGCATTCCCACCAGCAATGACTGCTAGTTCCTGTAACTTCACACCCTTGCCAGTCATTGTGTTATTAGTATTTTTTTAATTTTAGCTATTCTAATATGTGTGTAGTAGTATCTCATTATTGCTTTAATTTGCAATTCTCTAAATGATGTTGAACATATTTTCAAATGCACATTTGCCTTTTCTGTATCTTTTTTGTGATATATCTGTTCAGATCTTTTGCCTGGGTTTTCATTGCATTTTTTGTCTTCTTCTTGTTGGGTTTTTAAGAGTTCTTTGTATATTTTGGATCCAAGTCCTTTATCAGATAAGTGTTTTGCAAATATTTTCTCCCAGTCTGTGGCTTATCCTTTCATTCTTTCAATAGTGTCTTTTGAAGAGCAGAAGTTTTTTATTTTAATAAAATACAACTTACCAGTTTTTTCTTCTTGGATCATACTTTTGGTATGTTACCTAAAAACACAACTTCAAACCCAAAGTGACCCAAATTTTCTCCTGTATTTTCTTCTAGAAGTTTTATAATGTTGTGTTTTACATTTGGGCCTATCATCCATTTTCACTTAATTTTGTGAAAGGTGTAAGGTCAACGTCTAACTTTTTTTTTTTTTTAAAATATGGGCAGCCAGTTGTTCCAGTACCATTGGTGAAAGATTATCCTTTCTCATTGAATTGCCTTTGTTCTTTTGTCAAAAATCAGTTGCCTCTATTTGTGTGGCTTTATTTCTGGGCCCTCTATTTTGTTGCACTGATTTCTGTGTCTATTCTTTTACCAATACTGTAGCTTTATTGTAAATTTTGAGATTGGGTAGTATGATTCCTTCAACTTTGTTCTTCTTTAGTATTTTGTCGGCTATTCTAGATCTTTTGCTTTAGGCATAGTTTTAAGTCCTTTACATATATTAACTAACTTAATACAACAATCCATGAAGAGACCCAAAGAAATGAAGCAACCTGTTCAAAGTCATGTTCCTAATAAGTTGAGGAGGCAGAATTCAAATCCTGGTAGTGTGAGTCCAGAAACTGTCTTATAACCAGTAGATGGCCTCATAAGGTAATGAAGAAGGAATACATGTTTATTTTTGATAACTTTGTCAGTGAAGATATTCATGAGGTGGCTTCCTGGACCCTTTTCATTGGAAAATAGGCAGTGTAGTGGGGAATTTCAGAGTTCTTCCATTAATATCAGAGACTTGGATTGATAGCCGGCTCCAGTGATTATAAGGCACAGGACTTTGGGCCCGTTCTAAGGTCGGAGTCTTTAACTATAAAATAGGAACATAGTAGACACCTTTAAGAGTGGCTTGCTAGCTTACAAAACGATTCTGCATTTTCCGGAATGATGAGTTATCTGGGCAGTACAGTTCTACTTCCTTAACTTCTCTTACCTAGGAATTTGAAAGTCAGGGGCAGGGGCCCATTGGTGTTGCGATACCTTAAAGTCAGCAGTCTGAAGGGAAGGTCCACCAATGCCCGCTGCTGCTGGTGCTGCCTCTGTTCCCCTCCCAGCTGTGGCTGGGTGCTTAGGGAATCATTAGTTCTTTGAGCATCTTCAGTAGCTTTTAAAAAAAATCCATCCCTGTTTTTTTTTCTTCTTTTTTTAATAGTTAAACCAACAAGAATTAGTCCCCTTTGTTTACAAGAACCTTAATTACTTCAGGAGATAATAGTAGCTACTGCATTGGTTATAAGGATTAAATGAGATAACATAATAAGCACTTAGCACGGTGCCTGGCAGGGAGAAAGCGCGTGGTCATTAGTGGTTTTTACTATTATCTAATAAAAGCTCTTGGTATTTATTTAGTGCTTTCTGATCACTCTGCTATTGCTTGCTTATTTTCCTTAATAACCAGGTAGAGATGACATCCACATTTTATGGATTGAGGAAATGATGTTCAGAGGTTTGACCAAGGTCGTAGGTGGCTGAGCCAGGAACCCAATATAGGTCTTTTGCTGGCAAGTCCAGTGTTCTCTCCACTGTGCCAGGCTCCTATGGGTCTGTACCATCATCTTCTAGAGCTACCTTGGAGTGTGGTTCAGGCAGGGATTGAGTGGTACTCGAGAGTTGGGGGATAGCCGTTGTCCTTTCCTATATTCAGGGAACTATTGTGAAGGTGGGGAAAAAAAAATACTTTCCAGGGGACAGAGAGTAGAAGAATCTGGGTCAAGGGAGGTGGCTCCTTCTATTGTCATGGTGAGTTAGATTGGGGAATTTAGACTTGGAGTCCCTTTCTGAACTGCCTTCTAAGCCATGGACAGTACCTGAGGTCAGCCTGTTTCTGACTTCATCCGTCTATATCCTTCTGCATTCATTGAATAAGCATTTTATTGAGTTCCCTTTATGTATCAGACACTGTGCTAGTGGTGGAAGATAAATGAGAACCATTAAGGGACTACCTTTTAAAAGCTTTAAATGTGCTGGAGAAATGAGACATGAAAACGATTAAGTATAATACGATAAAATACTAGAGAGATGAAAAGGGTTTTGGGAACCTAATAATTTATTGAATGTTTATTGTATGCCAGGCACTGTGTTAAGTGCTTTACATGGATTCGCTAATTTAATCTTCAAATCAACTCTATGAAGGAAATGCTATCAGTGACCCCATTTTACAGATGAGGAAACCAAGGTACAGGGATGTTAAATCACATGCCCAAGATTATATAGATAGAATTGTGAAGTCAGGTTCCAGAGCCTGCCCTGTTAATTATGACACCAAGTAGCCTCCCAGAGAGGATCTAAATATGTAGTTCTTTCTGGGGTAATTGGTGAGACTTTCTGAAGAGGTATCTGAACTGGCTATTAAAGGATGAGTAAGAGTTTATAGGTGGAGAGAAGGAGAAGCTCATTCCAAGTAAAGGATGCAATGTGTCTTAAAGTACAGAAAGATGAAAATATATCATGTATTCAGGAAATAACTAATAATCAAGGAACAGGGGTTGGAGATTAAACTCAAAAGCTTATAGTGAATGCAGTAGACACTGGGGGGCTCTCAGAGGCTTTTAAGCAGGGAAGTGAATGTCTGGATATGTTTTAGAAGATTCCTGTAGCAGCAGTGTGGAGGCTGGTTTGGGAATGTTTCAGGTTAGTTTGAAGCCAGGGGGATTTGCTGGGAGGCTCTGCAATCCTGTGTATGAGACAGTGTATCAGCTTCTGAATAAGATAGCAGAAGTGTCTGTTTTGGGGAGTTGGTACATCCCAGAGTGAAGAAAGAGTTATCACCAGTTCATTAGCATCCCATTGGGGTGCATGTTGATATAGGAAATGCTCACTTTGTCACTTACTAACAATTCTACACAAACTAGCCTGTCTGTGAACTGTTTGCTACCATTTGGGCTAAAATAAGGAGCTTGCATCAGAATGCAAATCAATGCACTGCTTCCTTCATCAAGAAAATCTTGGCACATGCAAAAAAAGTCAAGTGAAGCCAACAGTGTGCTTAGTGACAAAATTGATTTATATTCTGGTGCAAGTTCCTTATCTCCTTGCACACTAGTAATAAACAATTTGTGGAACCTCAACTGGCCACAATCACAATTAGAGTAGCATTGCTGTGTAATCAATTTATTATATTTGTTATACGCAGACTATATCTGCTTATGGGAATCTCTTCAATATTCAAACATAACTCAGAAATTAAAATAAGACTCACTATCTCTCAATTATCCTAATAACAAAGATGCATTGATTTGTCTTTAGACTTCCTTGATTCTTTCTGCCACCTGATCCTAAGCAAGAAGTCTAGAAGTTTAAGCCTGCCAGTTGATGTAAGAGATACTGAGTTGGTGGCTGATAAGTATTTCATGCTGGCCATGTGCTTGTTAGTTCCTTCCAGAATTATTTCATACCTGAGTTGGCATTTCTTGGGTTAGGACCTTCTTCTTCATAGAATGACTTTGCCATGTCATCTGAACTCTCCACAGCCTTTGTCTTTTAGCTGAGATTTTCTGTCTGGAATACATTAAATATTATTTTCTCTATGGCCAAGGCTTGCATGGAGAAAATATTGTTTTAGAAGTTTCAACATCTTAAGATTTTTCTTTTTCCTCTACAGACAAGCCATTTATGTCAAAGAATCTTCTTTTAATTTTTATTTTTTATACCACTACTTAACCTTGACTAATAATTGATAACTCTTTCCATAGACATGGGATCGTGACCTCTTATTACTCTCCAGTTTGTTATGGTTTTTCAGACGTCAGGTTCCAACAGACCTCAGGTTCCAACATTTTCTTTTTCTTTCTTTCTTTTTTTTTTTTTTAATATCTGAGGGTTCTCCCTCCCCTGTGCTGGACTCCCACCATCTTGCATGGTGATCCCTTTTGGAATGATCCTCCAGTAAACCTCTAAGTCACCTTAGATGAGCACAGGGGCTGGACCCAGGACCCAGGGCAGGCCCACAGGTAGACCATGCAATGGCCTCCATCACATGCTGCACCCACTATTCTAATGACCCTCTCAGAAACAGGCCAAGCCCCTATCCAAAGGCTGGGAATAATTGCTGGGGATTTCTTAGGAGCTCCAGGTAGGCATCGCAGGTCAGTCTGGGTGCCTCTCAGTGCCTAGTTGTTGGACAAACATCACTTAGAATCTCCAAACACACTACAGAAGCCCTGGTCTACCCTAATGGCCTTGAGGGCCCATAGCATGGCATACTTTCACCTATACGTGTCTCGGTTCTTCTTAGGAGTCTCTGGAAATGTATCGAAATCAATTCTCATCTCCACCTCACACCCTCGGCAAACATTCACCATCAGAAGAGGCCCCTGGCCCATGTGTGTACCCTGTGAGGCCTCCCTCAGCTTGTCTGAGACTCTAGGAGGTTGGCTAAGCCTGATGCTGCAGCTGGAAGTGAAACACGTGGTCCAGGATGTCTGTTCCCTGACCCAGCAGCCTCCATGGAGGAATATGGTGGCCTGGGGTCAACTTGCAAAACTTTGTCCCAACCCCCTTACTGAAATGTAGAGGGAGTGGAAGTAACACCTTATGTATTACTTGAGTATAAAGCATAAACTGAATTACCCCTTGGCAGTGATGCTATTAAAGGGATTCAAACATGAAGAAAAGAGTCTGGACTAACAGGTCTTAAAAATTCTGGGCAAGCCTGAGACTTTTTGCTTTGTCCACGGTCATAGAGCTGGTCTAGCACCTAGGTTTCCTGACCTTCTGTCACACAGTTCCCTGCTTGCTTCCCAGCCCCCTCTCCTCAGTCCTTCATCAAGTGCTGCAGAACCAATGACAGGTTCCCTAGAGAATGGAACAGATGCCATGGGTCTTCATTTAATGATGGGATCTTTGGGGGTTTTTCTCTGCTAATGACTACAGCAGAAAGACGCTTTATATACTCTTTTAAGATCTAAATTTATATTGCTGATGGACTGACAGTGATGTTCTAAAGTACATGTTGGGAAGCTAATTCCCAATCTCCTGAGAGAGGAGTCAAGTTTAATTTACTCAGGAGCTGATCCATAATTCGGCTCTTTGAACTCTGGCTTGCCCTAGCAATCCCATGATTTGCCTTGAATGGCCACCCTTGATTTGGACACAGCCTGTACATACACCAGTTTAATGTATTTCCCAATGCTGAACCTGTGCATTTCCACTGGGCTGCCTTTTCTAAATGTGACTTAATCCAGTTGTGTCCATTAGTGTTTCGGTTAACTCCCTACCAGACTTTAATCAAAAACCTTTAACTGAAGATCAGAGTTGGTTAAAAAAAGTTGGTGTAAGTTGACATTTGCCCATTTAGCTTAGCTGGGGGAACAGGGCTGGGGGATGCTGGTGGTGGTGGGATAGATCTTTAAAAAGTGTTCTCCTAAAATCTCTAAAATTCATTATGGGTGCATTTTTTAACTTTATATTTTTAAATACTTTCGAACTTACAGGGTATTTACAAAAATAATACAACCCCCCCTCAAGAGAACTCCAATATACCTCAATCCAAAATCCACCTAGATACCCAGATCTTGTAATTTTGCTACTCTTGCTGCATCATTCTATCTATCCATCTATCAATCCATCTATCTATCTGTCTGCCTATCGATGAATCAGTTTTTCTCCCTACCTATTATCAATCTACTTTCTGAAAACTTGAGGGTAGTTTGTATATGTCATGCTCCTTGAAAACTTAATGCTGCCATGTATGTTTTCTAAGAACAAGGATATTCACTTATGTAACCACCTTAAGTGGAGGTATCAAGTTCCAGAAATTTAACATTGATATAAAGCTTACAGTCTATATTCCAATTTTTCATATGTCCCAATAATGTCCTTTTAAGCCTTTTCTCCTCCCATCAAGGATCACATATTATATGTCATTGTCTCTTTAGGTGCTCTGTCTCTTTTTCTCTCTCTTAAGTTGATGGAACATATATACAACATAAACTTCCCATCAGAACTACTTCCAAGCATATAATTCTGTGGGATTAATCACATTCACAGTATTGCGGTACTCTCACCACCTTCCATTTCTAAAACTTTCCCATCTCCCCAAACAGAAACCTTACACTCTTTATGCATTAATTCTCCATTTGCCTTCCTCCTGCCTCTGGCAAACCTGTAATCTACTTTCTATTTCTATGGACTTGCATATTCTCTGGTATTTTCTTTGTAATTACCTTTGGATTTAAATTTAACATCCTAAATCTATTAACAATCTCATTTGCTTTGCTATGAACTTAACTTCAATAGTATACACAAACTGTATTCCTATACTGCTTCATCCCCCACCTTTATGTAGTTCTTATCACAGATTACATGTTTATACATTATGAGTACCAAACTAGTTATTTGTCATCACATTTAATGCATTTGCCTTTTAGATGCTGTAGGAAGTAAAAGTAGAGTTACAAAACAAGAAATACTATAATACTAGCATTTATATTTACTCATAAATTGTTACCTTATCAGAAATTTTTGTTTCTTCAGGTGCTTCAATCTATTGTCGATTGTCGATTGTCCTTTCCTTTCAACATGAAGAACTCCCTTCTTCTTTTGGGACTCCTGTGTCATGTATAGGTATACTTGATATTGCCCACAGGTTCCTCAGACTCTGTTCTCTTTTCCCTTTCCTTTCCCTTTCCCTTTCCCTTTCCTTCTCCCTTCTTTTTTTTTAGGTAATGGGGCCAGGAATTGAAACTGAGACCTCTTATATGAGAAACTAGCACTCAACTACTGAGCCACATTGGCTCCCCTGAGTTGTTTTTTTTTGCTTATTTGCTTGTTGTTTTTGTTTTTGTTGTTAGGAGGGACTGGGGACCAAGCCTGGGATCTCCCATGTGGGAAGCAGGTGCTCAACCGCTTGAGCCATATCTGCTCCTGCACTTTTCTTCATTGTTTCTTCTTTCTGCTCCTCAGACAGGATGATTTCAATTGTTCTATTTTTGATCTCACTTATTCTTTCTTCTGCCAGCTCTAATCTGCTGTTGAAGCCCTCTAGGGAATTTAGAAAAATTTGTTACTGTGGTCCTCACCTCTGTTTTGTTCCTTTTCATAATTTCCATCTCTCTATTGATATTCTCTTTATGTTCATCTATCATTTTTCTGATTTCTTTTAGTTTTTTTTTGTCCATGTTTTCCTTTAGCTCTTTGAGTATATTTAGGACCATTTTTTAAAGGCTTTGTCTGCTATGCCTGAAGTCTGGTGCTCCTCAATGGTGGTTTCTTTGATGGTTTGAAGCAGTATATATCCCAGAAAACAAATGTTCTTAAATCTGATCAATTGCTGTGGGTGTAAAGTCATTGTAAGTAGGACATTTTGATGAGGCTGCTTCAGTTGAGGTGTGACTCCCTTCATTCAGGATGGGTCTTAATCCTATTACTGGAGTCATTTATAAACAGAATGAAGAGAGAGAGAGAGAGAGCAAGAACACATCACACGGAAGCAAAAATCTGAAAGCAAGAAACCCAGAAGAGAAGATGGAGACCAGCGGGCACTGCCATGTGCTTTGCCATGGCAGAGGAGCCAAGGATCACTAGCAACTAGTTTTCAGGAAGAAACCATCACCTTGATTTGGACAATTTCCCAGTGTAAAAACTGCAAGCTAATGAATTCTCATTGTTCAAGCCTAACCACTTCATATTATTTGCTTTAAGCAGCCTAGGACACTAAAACAGTTTCTAATGCCTGATCTTCCCCTTTGCCTTGGTTACCACTTCTTGTTTCTTTTTATGTTTTGCAATCTTTTGTTGAAACCTGATCATTTTGATATTTTGATGTTTTACCACTGGAATTTAGTCACTGAATTTTTT
>JAQZBX010079812.1:0-13920 GCA_029593785.1 Cabassous unicinctus
ATTAATCCTGATCTAGAAATGCTACTTCTGCCTATAATAAGTCCTGTTGTATTAGGAGGTAAAGGCCCATATATTCCAGTAGGTAGTAAAGTGACTTGTGTGTCAGGAGATATAACCATATGTCTTTTTAATGGCAGGTCTAATCCTGCACTCCCTGGGGAGGCTTTGGCCAAGTCTGATACAAATTGCTTTGTAAAGTAACCTTGTCACGTTTTTGGTCTTGACGAGAGCTAAGCACCTCTGTTGATGGCCGCCACACTCTCATACACATATTTGGTGTATTTAAAATAGAAAAACCACTTTTAAAATACTTGACAAAATACAAATTTTAAAATAGGGTTTAAATATCTATTATCTTCTTGGGTAAATTATTAGTTAAGCGTGAAAGCATTTTTCAAAATATACAGTCAATGCTATTTAAAAACAAGAGGCTTCAGTTATATCAATTCATAGGGAATTTATTTTGTACCAAAATTTTTGGACTAGGTTTGCTTCTTAATATGTAACGAAATAAAGTTAACTGCACTAACTGGGAGAATAATGATAGAAAGGCCCAAAATGCTTCTTTCAGATTCCTTCATTTTTTAATAATACCACTTTTAACTTGATAATTCAGAGATGTTTTTACATTACCTCATGAATCTTTACAGGATTGTTAGAAGGCTCCAGCTTTTGTTTCAAGGAGATAATTTCTGATTTTCTCTATATCTTTGAGTTGTTCTACACTATAGAGTGATTCTGATGCAGGGACCAATATGTGAATAACTGCTTTTATATCATATTCTAATTTTTCAGAAAGTATTTGAAATAAATGAAAGTTATTCTTACAAAGAAAGTGGAAAACACACAATACACACAAAAAAGCATAAACTCAGAGTACAAACAGCCCCCCAACCTCAAAATTTCTCCTATGGCTTGTCAAAGCCTCTGCCCAAAACAAGGAAGGAAAAGCCACTTGTAGGCTGAATAAGGAGATAAAGACCTGCTCGACTATTCACAAGATATCCGGGGTGGATGGTAGGCGATGGGGATGGTTCTTAAATGTGAAGGTCCTAATCCAACAGGCAGAGTGTACAACCCTACATCTCTATGCACCCATGATCACTGCCTTCATCATTGATGAGCAACAAAAGGAAGACCAGTGTAGAGAAATAAGAAAATCCCAAATCTTCATGTGTGACCCTGAGCACCCTCTTTCTCTTAATATATCCTTTAGTGAAGGATATCACTCATACATAAACATAACTAAACATGCAGTGTATAATACACTTGTGACCTTACAAAAATAAAGAGGCATATCATCCTATAGGGGTCATCATCACATCTCCACAGTGCCTGGCATTGTTGTGATCCATTTGTTACAAACTAGACAAGAGCATCATTGAAACTTTAATAATAACTACAGTCCATGTCTCACCGTTGGTGTACATTTCCAGGCATCCTTCTCATTTTTTAAAACAAAATTAAAAATTTCAAAAGACCCAAGAACTAAAAGAAAAAAAACATTTGTAGTGTTTGTCAGTTCTTTTATTTTCTCCACTAAAATCTTAATTATGCCCAGAAATTCACACAATGTTTTTAAAAATGTTTTGAAATTTGTAGTTAAAAAACCTAGCACCCTGATTAACTTTCTTCTTGCTTTTGCTTGTTTCTTCATTTAATATAATGAATTTTATATATGTTGATCTATACCCTGACCCCCATAGTTTAGGAAACACTAAACTTTTATTTTAACAATGTAGTGAACAGATTATTTCAGAATGATGTTTCAGCATGACAACCATGTTTAATCCATGATTCAAACTCAATTTAGTCTGAAAAGGGGAATTTGAAACTGCTCCATATGTATCAGAGGTGGTTTAAATAGTAAAAGGACCCACATTACCACAATGATATTTTGTGTTTGTCTCATTAAGGTTTAGACACATAATTTATTTATCTTAAGGTGAAACTTAGTGGCATGTAATTAAGACACTCAAAGCTGTTGAAAACAATTTTGTAATTTGTGTAAAAGAATTTGTGATAAAGTTAATATATATCCAGGTGCTCACCAAAGAAACATGTATGTAACAATTAAACCTGAAGTTTGTAAGTGATCAGGAGACTGTCTAGATGTAACATGTAATAACTGAAATTCAGTACTCAAATTTTGCTAACTACAAGGGTTTTCTTGACAAAAGGCTCCGCCTCCCCACATTACCTCCTCCACCTATATTTCTCTTGATGACTTCTGGATCCTGAGTAATCCAAATAAGGTATTGCAGTCAGAACCATGTAATGATGATAAAAGCATTTGGTAAAAGCAATAAAAGTTGTTCATTAAAAAATGATATTGCAGATGCCCAGATGTGATGAATCTGATCAGTGAGAAATGGAGCGAAAGTATCAGCCAGGCCCTGGAAAGGGTAGTGTGGAGTCCAGGACAGAGAGACATGGATCTTCGGTGTCAGAGGTTGCAAACATTAGGGGAAAAAAAACAGCCACAACTGGGAAAACCAGGAATTGTGGTCTAAGGAAGGAGGCTACAGAGGCATTTCAGATATTCACATGGGCACTTTTAACAAAGTTATGGGATATCATCAGGAAGCAGAGGGGCTAATTCTAGCAAGACCATCTTGTAGAAAGGGGAAGTCAGCCAGGATTGGATGGGATCTCCCATAAAAGGGGACATTGAACAGCGGCTTGAGTGCTTCTGGGGGGAACAAGGTCAAGGGGACTTCCCACGTTAACAGAAGAGTCTGAATGAGGCTATTTTATTTTTTAATATTTCCTTTTAAGCAAACATTATATTCACATAGTTTAGGGAGCTAAATAATTCTAGAATTCTTTAAGAGAACTGAACTCTTGTACTCCTCATCCCATGTCCTTCTCCCATACAGAACCATTTCCTGAGTTTGGCACTTACTACTTCTGGGCCCTTCCCCCTCAATTTCAGCCCCATCTGCTGTCTTTCACTCTCCTACATTTGTGTCTTGTTTCTAGAGGTGGTTTTAGTAATATGCTGCTAATTTTTTATTGTAAGTGTTCTTACACAAATCTTTGTATTTTTCTTCATTTCCTTCTTTTTCTCATATTTTTTTATATAACTCATGCTAATTTTTCCTACTTTTTCTTAATATTAGAGGAGTTCTCCTGAAACAAGGGATGGTATTTTCTCATTGTTAGAAAAAAGTATTAGAAACATTAGAGGTGTGCTGTGCAAAGTTATAATCATTTGCTACTATATTTTGGCTATTTAAACTTCAATTAAAATAAAAATTTTGTCACTCATTTGCAGCAGCCAAATTTCAAGCACTGAATAATTACAAAGCAAAGTCCAATTTATTCAGCAACCCATAAGAATTAGAATAACCAGAGAATCTTTGATTTTTTTGTGGCACTCTTCATATTATATCACTTTCCCTCATTCCTCAATAGAATTACTGTCCTTAATTTTGTGATTATCAAATTTTTGCTACTTTATAAGTTTAATACATTTTAATATCATCCAAAATATTTTTAACTTTTTGTATAGCTTGTACCTTAGTGGTTTCATGGTTCCTGTTTCAACTGGGCCTTGTTTTATTGCTCAAGATTATTTTTGAAAAATTCTTCCATACTGAAAGGCATAGCTGGTCCAGTTATATAGTATTCCAATACTATTCCAGTACTACCCTATTTTGTGAATATTTGGGAAATAGTTTAATACAAGCAATGCTTTTTTTATTTCTCTGTTAAATATATCTTTTATAGAAGTATCATTCATACATGAATATACATAAACAATAATTATATAGTAAAAGTTGTGAACATACAAAATAAACATGCATAACATGTGTATGATTGTTTTGTAAGTTCACTATCTCTGTAATAAAAATATATTAAAAAAATAATAGGTTGGGGAAAAATACACCAAAAATAAGATATGGACTATAGTTAGTAGTAGCTAGTAGTAATATTTTGATAATGTTCTTGCATAGTTTGCTTTATTTTTATTAGAAAAGTTGTGGGTTTATAGATTGAGCATAAAATATAAGATTCTTGTACACCACCACAGCAAATTGCATTGTTGTAGAGCATGTGTTACAACTGATGATAGCACAATTTTTATAATTGTACTATTAATTTAAGTCCATGGCTTAATTTTAGGATTCACTGTGTAGTGTAGTTCAATGGATTTTTAAAAATTTTTATAGTTATCCTATATGCAATCTAACAGTTCACCTTTAATCACATTCAGATATATATATGAGTGCTGTTAATTACATTCCCAATATTGTGCTACCATCACCATCATCCATTAACAAAATATTCCCACCATTCCAATTAGAAACCTGTACATTTTAAGATTCAACTTCACATTACCTATCACTTCATCATCCAATCGTAACCTATTTTCTAGAATTTGACAATGTTTGCTGATTCTAATTGCTGTAAATCTCTGAGGTCATACAACATCTGTTCCTTTGTGTCTGTCTTATTTCATTCAATGTAATGTCTTCCATTTTCAACCATGTTGTCATGTATCAGGAATTCAATTCTTTTTATGGTTGAATAATATTCCATTGTGTGTTTATACATTTTATTTATCCATTCATAAGTTGATGGATACTTGAGTGGCTTCCATAAGTCAGGACAGGCCTCGCTTCATGCCAGCCTCAAGAGCCAATACTTATCCCGAAGTTACGGATCTGGCTTGCCAACTTCCCTTACCTACATTGTTCCAACATGCCAGAGGCTGTTCACCTTGGAGGCCTGCTGCAGATATGGGTACAGCCTGGCACGAGATTTACACCATCTCCCCCATTTTCAAGGGCCAGCTAGAGCTCACTGGTTGCTGCTGGAACTACCATGCCTTCCAAGGCATGGGCCCCTCGCTCAGGGTGAACACATTCCAGGGCGCCCTGCCCTTCACAAAGAAAAGAGAACTCTCCCTGGGGCTCCCACTGGCTTCTCCAGGATCACTTGTGTTACTGCACTGGATGCCTCGCGGTGCTCATCTTCACCTCTCAGGATTTGGGGATATGAATCTGACTCCCTTTCTATCAGGTGAAGGCAGCAGAGGCCATCAACCATCCCTTCAGAACAGTGCTCGCCCATCTCTCAGGACCGACTGAACCATGTTTAACTGCTGTTCACATGGAACCCTTCTCAACTTTGGCCTTCAAAGTTCTCATTTGAATATTTGCTACTACCACCAAGATCTGCACCTGCAGCGGCTCCAACTGGGCCCGCGCCCTAGGCTTCAAGGCTCACCACAGCGGCCTTCCTGTTCACCTTGGCAAAGCATCAAATGGTGTTGAGGTGCTCCCGTCTCTCTCTCATAGGTCCGGACTACCGGCAACGGCCAGATGTGGGCCTGACACTCCAGCGCCATCCATTTTCAGGGCTAGTTGATCAGCAGGTGAGTTTTTACACACTCCTTAGCAGATTCCAACTTCCATGGCGTCCATCCTGATCTCTATATCAACCAACACCTTTTCTGGGGTCTGATGAGCGTCTGGCATATGGCGCGTTAACCCGGGCATTTGGTTCATCCTGCAGCGCCAGGTCTGCTTGCCAAAAGTGGCCCACTAGGCACTCGCATTCCACACCCAGCTCCATGCCAGTGAGTCGTGCTTCTTACCCATTTAAAGTTTGAGAATAAGTTGAGAATGTTTCCGCCCCAAAACCTCTAATCATTCGCTTTACTGGATAAAACTGCATAGGGGAGAGTTGCGAGAATGCCAGCTATCCTGAGGGAAACTTCAGAGGGAACCGGCTACTGGATGGTTTGATTAGTCTTTCACCCCTATACCCAGTTGGGAGGACTGATTTGCACATCAGGACTGCTACAGACTTCCACCAGAGTTTCCTCTGGCTTCATCCTGCCCAGGCATATTTCACCATCTTTCAGATCCTAACACATGTGCTAGTGCTCCACCTTCCCAGCGCAGCGAGCGAGTTGGGAAGTGGTGCACCCTCAGGAGACTGGAGAGGCTTCTGGATCCCACCTTGGCCATGGAGCGAGGCCGGCCTTCACCTTCATTGCGCCATGGTGGCTTTCCTGTGAGTTCCTGACTCGCGCATGTTGTCAGACTCCTTGATCCGTGTTTCAAAATGGGTCCGGTGGGTAGCTGACATCGCCGCCAACCCCTTCCCTTGGCCTGTCACAGCATGGCGCCTGGAGAAACCAGCGAGCCCGACAGGGCAAACTGCCCGGGGCCCACTGGGGATAGTCCGCCCCGCTCCCCCCGCACGCACACATGGCCGGGTGTGTGGGGGGAGTGGGATAGCGGTCGCACCAGGGGAGGGGCCCCCCGGCCCCCCAGCGCTGGCATGCCCCCATGGGGCGTGCCTCCTCTCGGGGGACCCTGTGTGGGTGGGCGCCAGGAGTGGGGAGAGCACGGCAACAATCATTTCCCTTGGTCCCGGGATTCGGAAAGTGCTGGTGCTGGGGGCTGTAACACTACGGGGGTGGGGCCACAGGGCCCTTCGGGGAAGACCGGGGAGCCCCACAAGCCACCTTCCACGCCAGCCTTCCACGCCATCCCGGAGCTGGTCACGGAACAAGGCCACGGTGGAAATGCGCCAGGCGGTGGCCGGTCCCCAACCAGGGGGCGGTCCCCCGCTGGCTCCACCCCTGGCCACGCCCCCAATGCCCACCCCCACCACCCCCTGGAGGTAGCGGGAAAGGGAGGCCGGCGGTTGGAGAGGTCGGGAGGAATGGGGAGCGGGAAAGATCCTCCAGGCTGCCAGCGCGCCTTTTCCACATGTTGAATCATCCCCGCAGACTGCGCAGACCCCACCCGTTTACCTCTTAATGGTTTCAGGCCCTCTTGAACTCTCTCTTCAAAGTTCTTTTCAACTTTCCCTTAAGGTACTTATTGACTATCAGTCCTGTGCAGGTATTTAGATTTAGGTGGAGTTTACCACCCACTTTGGGCTGCATTCCCAAGCAACCTGACTCTGGGAATACCCGGGCCTGGCCTCGGGGGCTGCTACTGGCCTCCCATCCACAGGCTGGGCCTACATCAGACAGTCTTGGGCTGAGGAGTGGGTGTTCCATATGCCACATTTCCCGCGCCCAACGGTGGGGTGGGAACTCGGCACTGGGCTCCTCCCTGTTTACTCACAGTTACTGAGAGAATCCTAGTTAGTTTCTTTTCCTCTGCTAAGATGCTTAAATTCAGCAGGTCTGATCTGAGGTTGACTCTTAGAGGGCAAAACGGAATGGAGAAGAAAACAGGACAGAGCCCGCAAGAGGGAGGGAGCCACAGAGCCAGCAAGGTGCAGAGAGGGCAGGACATGTGCCCCCCCACCGGAAGTGGGCGCCAAAACATGAAGACCGCCACGGTCACCGCCCGACACCCCAACCCCCGCAACACGGGCTGGACCCAGGGCAGTGCCGAGCAGACAGGGGCCACGAGCTGGTGGCAGGAGCAGCGCCCTACAATGGGCAGAGGGCGAGGGCCGCCTGGCAGCCGGGAGCGCCTGCGCACCCCGTGGCATTCCGACCCCCTCCGACTCCTACCCCCACGCCGCCTCGAGCCCTCGGCCCCGAAGCGCTGCGCCCCGACCTTGGCTCAGGAGGAAAGCGCTCACCGACGGACGACTCTGTGGCGTCCAGTGAGTCGCTGCCGGAGCACGCATCCCTGGGTGCGCAGAGCCTGCAGCGGGCGGGCCGCGGGCGCGTGCGGCGGCGGGGATGGGGAGAGGGCCGGCTGGGCACCGGGCCGCCGCCGGTGATGGCTGACGGTGGCCGGGACGCGACCTCCCCCGTGTGCAGCGCCGCTGCGCAGCAAGGACCCACCGAACAGGCGCGCGTGTCAGGGCACTCAGGAGGGGACCATGACATCCACGACGCCCCGGGCGCGAGCCCTTCTTCTCTGCGCGCGTTCTGAACTGTCAGGAGCAGCACCCCGCCGGGCCTCATGCACGTCGCGGAGGCGTGTGTGGGGGGCGTTTGTGTGATTCAGGGTTTTTTTTTGGAATATCCCCTCAGTCTGTGACTCTGTGTTTCCTTCAGGAAAGTGTTATTTGGCAGGGGGTGGGGGTGGGGTTGTGGCAAATTCTTTCGAGTTTTAAACAATAATGGGTTCGATTTGTCTAACGGATAAGAATTTCTGATATAGTTTTTTTAATTTAATAACTAATATTTTTTACTTTTAAAGAAGCTTTAGATTGCATAAATGTTACATAAAAAAATATAAGGGATTCCCACATGCCCCACTCCCTACCCCTCCCACGCTTTCCCATATTAACAGCATTCTTCATTAGTGAGGTACATTTGTTACAATTGATGACAACATTGAGGCGTTGCCACTAAGTGTGAATTATAGTTTATATTATAGTTTACAATCTCTCCTGCACAATTTCGTAAGTTCTGATATGATATATAATGTATATATAATGCAATGTCACTCAGGACAATTCTGATGTCCCCAAAATGCCCCCCATATTACACACGTTTTTCCCTCTCCCTCCCCTGAGAACCTCTGGTGGCCACTGCCCCCACATCAATGATAAAAGTTCTTCCGTTTTTAGAATCACAATGTCTATAGTGGAATGACAGTAAGTCTACTCTAGTCCATCGTTCATTCCCCTGATCCTGAGGATTATAGTATGGTGACGCCCACTCCACCTCTAATTGAGAGGGGGTTTAGATCCCATAGGGCAGATGCATGAGACTATCTTCCTTGCAGTTGCAGACTCTCTCTGTTCCTTGGGATGGTCGTTGTCCATCATCAGCTCCTTCTTAGTTGTCCTGGCTGAGTCCAATGAACTTGAGAGTAGGTATTGCAATGCTGTTGAGATTCAGGACTCAACTGGCACATGGACAGCCCAAAGATTTGAGTCTCTTGGATATACACCTATCAACTCTACTATTAACTATAGGTTCAAATAGAAGGGGCAGAAGAGCCATGTGTAGGGAAACCACAACTGAGTCCACACTGGGGAGAAGAATTGAAAGCAGGGACATGAAAAGATATGTGCACACCGATATTCATAATGGCATTATTCACTATTGCTAAAAGTTGGAAACAACCCAAACACCCATCAACAGATGAATGGTCAAGCAAACTCTGGTATATACATACAATGGAATGTTACTCAGCTCCCCTTTACTTTGAAGGAAGAAATATTGCAGGCTGGGTTTTCAGACTTGGGTGCCTCTTGAGCTCCAGGGTCCAATTTCATAGGCCTCAGTATTTAATAGACTCCTTCTCCTGTGGGTACCTGAAGATGTATGTCTGTGTTGACTCCTGATGTGGCTATCTCCCTCCATAATAGTCAATTTTACTAGTGTCTTATTCATTGTATTTGTATATTTACTAACAGGATTGCAGCTTAGTTACTTTGCCTCTTGGAAATGGTTATTCTCTAATTCATTGTAGTCTATCCTACTTGGTATCAGTGCCTTCTATTTCCATAGAGGGCTAGATTCTCTCTCTTTCTCCCAAATATTTGTATCTCTATTTGTGTCATTAGTCATGAACTTGTTTTATGATATCCTGGGTCTGATGGTGGTCTCAATGACTGACTTCATCTCCTCAGAGAGGAACTCAACTGTGCTCAAACCATGCCCAAACTTCCCAAGTGATTGCTCCTGAACATGACTTTGTGAGGGACATGATTCTATCAAGATGATACATTGGATTCAACATGATAAAACACATCAATGAAAAACCTAAAGGTAACATTACAGGTAATGGAGAAAGACTGAATACTTTCCAACTTATTTTGGGAACAAAGGAAAGATGTCCTCTCTCACCATAGAGTACTAGAAGTTCTTACCAGTTCTGTAGGTCTATAGAGCTAGAAAAGGAAGCCAAATGTATACATGCTGGAATGAAATAAAATTAAAACTCTTCCTATTTATTTCCATATGACACTGTTACTCATGTAGAAAATCACAGGGACTCTATGAAGATACTCCTAGAACTAATATGGGAGTTCAGCAAATTCTCATGCAGGATAGAAGAAAAACACATAAAACAAAATTTCATTTCTATATATTATCAATGGACACCAAACATGGGCACTGAAGTAAAAAAAAAAATGTTTTTGAAGGGTGGATGATTAAATAAACTGTGGTATACACATACTATAGAATACTAATCAGCAATAAAATGGAATGAAGTGTTGATATACCATCAACTTGGATAAATCTCCAGAGAATTATGCTGAGGGAAAGCAGCCAATACCAAAAAGTTATATAATGCATGATTACAATTATATAACATTCTTCAAATGGAAAAATAAAGTGGAAATGGAAAACGGGTTAATTCTTGTCAGAGGCAGAGAATGGGAGGTTGGGAGTAGGGAATGATGTGAGATGAGTGGGTGATGGAATTTTTTTGTATCTCAACTCTATCAATGCTAATATCCTGGTTGTACTATACTGATGCAAAATATGACTATGGTGGGGATTGAAAATAAATCATGACCATAAAATAAAAAATTCAAAGAAATAAAAAAAAAATAGGTTCTATTTCTCTAACTGACAGGAATTTCTGATACAGATTTTTTATTTAATAATTATTTTTTTATTTTGAAAGAAGCTTCAGATTACATAAATGTTACCTAAAAAATTTAAGGGATTCCCCTATGTCCCCTCCTTCCCCTTCCCATGCTTTCCCACATTGACAGCATCCTTCATTATTGTGGTACATTTGTTACAATTGATTAACCCATATTGAAGCACTGTTACTAACCATGGATTACAGCTTACATTATAGTTTTTGCCTTGTCCTGCACAATTTTGTAAGTTGTGACAAAATATACAATGGTCTGTATCCATCACTGCAGTGTCATGTAGGACAAATCCAATGTCCTGAACATGCCCCCATATTACACCTATTCTTCCCTCTCTGATCCCTTGGAACCTCTGGTGGACACTGCCTCTATATCAATGATGAGAGTTCTTCTGTTGCTAGACTAATAATAAGTCTATAGTAGAATAACAGTAAGTCTACTCTAGTAAATTTTTCATTCCCCAATCCTGAGGATTTTGGTATGGTGTTGCCCACTCTGCTTCTAATTGAGAGGGGGGCTTAGATCCCTTAGGGCAGATAGATGGAGCTATCCTCCTTGCAGTTGCAGACACTCTCTGTTCCTTGGGATGGACATTGTCCATCATCATCTCCCTGTTAGTTGTCCAGGCTGAGTCCAATGAACTGGAGAGTAGGTGTTGCAACTCTGCTGAGATTCAGGGCCCAACTGGCACACAGATGGATCAAAGATTTAAGTATATCAAGTATAGCACTAATGATAGGTTCAAATAAAAGGGGCAGAAGAGCCATGTGTAGATAGCCTATAAATGAGTCTAATGTTGTTACCCCGGGAAGCATAAATTCTAAAGAAGGGCCCATTGACAGGGTGCCAAATTCCAAACTGTCTGCCCTGCTTATAGTTTCTGGATATCTCTAGAGCCCTCAGGAGCCATGCTATTTGAAACAATGTTTACTGTGGCAGCCAATGAGATCCTGCTGAAACTTGCATAAGAGCAACCTCTGGAATGACCTTCTGACTCCCTTTGAAATCTCTTAGCCATAAAAACTCATTTGTATTTGGAAATGATGATCAGTATTCTGTAAGTTTCTTCATACAAATTAAACACTTGCTTTTAATTGAGGAGGATTGGAGAAGAGATGTATTCTTGGATACTTCATTTTTCTTTAAAGCTTTCTTATGCATTCTCATTAATGAAAATAATCCATCTGGATCAATAATAATTTAGCATGACTACTGTTGAAAAAGATGTTGAGCTTTTCTGCCTCAGAAAATTATGAGGTGGCATATTGTTATCTGTGGAAATTCATTCCAATAAAATGTGAGGAATTCAAAAATAGGAATTTGATTATCCAGAAAGAATGATGGCCTAAGTGGAAATTAAATGACTAAACCAATAATTTATTTCATTCTTAGAGATTATTAGGTCCAATAGTTAAGTACTGCAATATAAAAAGGACAACTATGTTATAATTAATTTCCATTAATTATAATTTTTATTTACATTGATAAATATTTGCTGCTATACTCTCTATTGCTCTTCATGGATTATATGAAATCTAAGCTGGCCTTACACTCTCTTTTAAAAAATACAATTTCTTTCCATCTGTTTTCTATTTTAATTTACAATTTTACAATAAAGGTCTTTTTAACAGCTTTAAACAAAAAGCCATTGGTGGTACACTTTGGCTAGATCATGTGGCATGGGAATATATCTCAATAAAACTGCTTAATATCAAATAAAGAATTGTGCCAGAATAGCCAAATCAGTGGTGGACATGTTTGGGCTGTGCCCACTGGGGCCTGATAGACTAGGCTCTGTGACTGAACTAACTGAGGACCCTTCAGTTCCTGCCTATAGCTCCACCTGGTCTCTAGCTGTGCTGAGAGTCAGCAGGGGTGCAGTCCTTGGTTGAGGGGATGGGTTTCCCTATACAAAATAATTCCATGACTGTGTCAAAAAGATGCCCTCCCTGGGGATGAACTCAGAGGTCTAGTCTATCTGAAACCCCAAAGAAATGCTTTCCCCATTGCATCATATCATCTTTTTGAGTAAAGACTGGACCTCATGAATTGTGTGCCAGAGGGCACCTGCCTTGGAAGTTAGGCCATCTGTGATGGGCGTGTCTCTCTCCTTTTTATGAAATAGGGGAGGGCCTTATAGTTTTAATGTTACCATTGTAATGCCTCTTTCTACCACCACCCCCCGGGTTGAGAGTGGCAAAAGCAGGCCCTCATATTACTCATCAATCCTTTCTCCTTGTCTTTTTTGCACCACCTGACCCAGAATAAAGCTGCTTCAATATTTGTGTAGAGGATTTTGTGTGAAAATAATTTCAATTCACTTGAGTAAATAAGTAGAAGGGTGTTTACAGGGTCATTTGGTAAGTTTATAAGAAATGGACACTGTCTTCCAGTGTGGTTGTACTGTTTTGTTTTACATTCATGTGAGCAGTATTCCTCATTCATGCCATTATTTGGCATTCTTTCTCTCTCTTTCTCTGTCTAAACTAGTCTCCTAATTATATTAAATCAAAGCTGGCCTTATTGCTCTCTTTTAAAATTTACAATTTCTTTCAAACTATTTTCTACTTTATTTTACAATTTTTCAAGAAAGGTGTTTCTAACAGCTAATTTAAAAAAAACCATTGATTATACACTGTGGCTAGATCTAATGGTATGTGAAAATGTCACTAAAACTGCTTAATATACCAAGTGCCAACTGGGAACATGATTGAAAAAAGACCTTGAATTAAAGGGGGGAAAAGGTAAAAAGAAATGAGTTCATGTGGCTAAGAGTCTTCAAAGAGAGTCAGGAGGTCGTCCCAGAGGTAACGCTTACGCACACCTCAGTAGGATCTCATAGAACACCAAAGTGGATATCACCACACAGAGGAGATCCTGAGGGCTCTGGAGACACCCAGGTCCTATATAAGTGGGGATAGCCCCAGAGATTGATGCCTAATTAGTGGGCTCTTCATTGGAATCTGTGCTCCTGAGAGTGACAGAGTTGGACTCAAATAAGTCTTCCCTGCACATGGTCCATCAGTCCCTTCTATTCAAACCTGTATGTGATGCTGGAGTTGTTAGGTGTACTTCCAGAGACTGAAGTCTCTGGCCTACCTATGTGCCAGCTGTGCCTGGAATCTCGGTGGAGCTACAAATCCTACCCTACAGCTCAAAGGACTCATCCAAGTAAACTGGTGAGGAGACAACGATGGGCAATGGCCATCCCAGGGAATGGAGAGGGCCTGCAGCTGCAGGCAAGATAATCCCATCCACCATATCCATGGGATATAAGCCCTCTCTCACTTGGAGGTGGAATGGACATCACCATCCCAGTCCCCTCAGGATTGGGGGAGGAGCTGTGGACTAGAGTGGACTTGGAGGTGCTCTATTGTAGACATATTGTGATTCAAGCAATGGAAGAAATTGTAACAGTGAGGT
>JAQZBX010079813.1:0-13925 GCA_029593785.1 Cabassous unicinctus
GATGAATGAAAGAATAAAAGAAAGAATTATTAACAAAAGTTCAGTTAGAAGATTACTGCACAATATACCCAGTGCTAGGAGATGAGACTAGGAAAGTAAAGGGCAGGAACAGATACAGGCAAGAGACTTCACATGGGAGAATCTATTTTACATATATATGTCCAGGGAGAGAGAGAATTATAAGTCTAGGATGACTTGAGTGCCTGGGAGGAAAGGTCCAGAGGAGGGGCTGTTTGGGGTAAAATGATGAATTTGGTGTCATTCCTTCATTCTTTCATTCATTTTATTCGTTCAACTGACAGTATTTTAGACAGAAGGAAGAGCACAAGTAAAAGCATCAAAGCAGGAAAGAGCATGGAAAGGAGGACAGTTTGGTAGAGTTGGTGTGCAAGGAGCAGAGTGTTGCACCCTGAGGCTGGAGAGCTTGTCTGTAGGTCCCCAGCCCTAGGTGGTGATAAATGCCAACCTAGGGCTCTGGTGAGAAATTGGATTGGGATTTGCATAATTACTAGTTTTGCTTGTAGACAGTTACTCGGTGGCCTTCAGAGATTGATCGGCTTTGTGGAAACCTGGTTAAATACTTCTCACATACCAACTACAAAATGAATTTAGCATATTATTCCAGGGCAGTAGGGCAGGGACTGCTTCGTGAGTGACAGTTTCATAATCCCTCACAACAGCAATTTGACTATAGACAATGATAACAGTTTTATATTTTTGTGTCAAAAATTTAAAACAAACCATCCCTTATACATATGATAGACAATATGACGGGGTGGTTATGGTTATGAGTTCAGGAGCCAGATAACCTAGGTTTAAATCCCGGCCCTGCCACCCCTAGCTGTGTGATCCTGGCAAGTTACTTAACTTGTCTGTGCCTCATATTCCTCATTTTGAAAATGGTGATGATAGTAGTGCCTTATTCATAGGTGTATACTCAGTAATGAATGAAATAGTCTATGTCAAGACTATGAACAATGCCTGGTACACAATAAATGCTCAGAAATGCTCAATAAATTTTAGTATTGTTATCACCAGTGTTTTAATCACCTTCTAGAAAATGTAAGTTGTAGTATTATTTTGTTATATGTGTTTTTTGCTTCCAGTCTGATTTGGCCTTTAAATCAGACTGTCAAACCCTCATTGCCTTAGAGGAGTGCTACTGCCAAAAAGCAGAAATGAAGACTTTCAGTTTCAGAAGCTGAAACTTGGAATAGCAAGAGCCTAGGCTTTTGAGTTTCAAAAACCCTTCAGAAACTTTTGAATTTCAAAAGCTTAATACTAAAAATGGCAAAGGACATAACTTATGCGTATTCTCTAAAGAGCTGACTGGAAGAAAGCAGGGAGATGGAGGAACCATCTTGTCTGACCCCAGGAGAAAGAAGTATTTTCTAGGCTGAGAAAGCAAAGAGGGACTGATTGTGTCAACCCTCAGACACCGGTTTGTGTCCTGAAAAGGGAGCACTGTGCCCAGCTGCCTGAGAGTCAGGAGTCCAGGGGTTGCAGATCAGTGCTGAGATCCAAGAACAGAAAGTGCCCGTGTCTTGCTCCCCTGGGAGAACTGTCGAAAGCAAGCCTGCCTATCATGGCGAGGAAACAGGAAAAGAGAGATGGATAGATACATTGGAGTCTTCGCCGAGAGCCTTGTGTGGCTTGGGAGAGCCCAGGAGCCACCTGGAAGAACACGAGAGAACACCAGCACACCTTGTAAGCTGTCATTGCACAAACCGATGGCCACAGTGACCGTGTGTCTGTCTTAGCAGATGCCGATGTGGATAGATGGTGTGACCAATGACTAGTAGCCCTGTTCCCATGATTTGGCATTATGTCAGCCCCCTAGGAATATGGGTGCAGTGTCACAGTTTGGGGCAGTCGTGGAGTGTAGGGGTGGTGTGAGGCAGAATTGACAGAGGTTGTGCGACATTGACTGAAAGTAAGTTCTTAGCTCCAGTTGTAATGGAGATGTGCTGGATTTCCCCTAGGTTCTTGGCTATGTTAAAAAAAAGAATTTCAAGTACATGCCAGTTTAGTTAGGCCAGTATTTTATTAAGAAAATAACAGTTTATGGGTCCCCAGTATACTTGCGTGCTGGTCCAGGCAGGGAGAGAAAGGGCATAACAGGAGGAAGAAGGGAAATAAGGTCAATTTAACTTCTTGGCTTGCTTTTTAAACTGTTTATTATCCCGCCTCTTGTTAATGTTTGGCGGAGGAGTCCCAGCTGTGCTATTTTGGCTGGTTACCCCACCTGTCAATTCCCCCAGGGGGCCCAATGGCAAGGCCCCTTGAGAATATATGGAGCTTCTCCTTGATCCCGGACAAAATCCCGTTCCAAATGGGAAATTCTCTTGAGGTTCTTCCAGCAGCCATCTTGTAGGATCTTTCCCTCAGGGAGGGTTCGAGGTTTTCTGCCAGGTTCTAGATTTGTCTTTTCATTCCCTAAACAAGCTTGCTTCATAGACATGAAATAAACATGAAGTTCAGTTAAATAAAAATACAGGGAAAGCTGACATTTCTTAATACCTCTATTATAGAAAAATTTAGAAATATAGAAAATAAAGGGAAAAGTTATATTTCTTGCCCGAGATCAGTGCCCATTACAATGAACACACATGTAGACCAAGCGAATAGATTTCTGGGGCTACTAGAGAGAGAAGATATCTGACTATATCCCACCCTCTCATTTTATAGCAAGATGGTGCACAGAATAACATTCCCTTAAATACCACCATGATTTGTAAAAAGGCCATTTCTGTCCAGACACATGGAAATAAACAGTGTAGAAAAAAAAATACAATTTAAAGCTACTGCTGGTTTTTAAAAGGCATACTTTATATACAATTTGCAGGAAAATCTGCCTCAACATACTTTGAGGCAGTCACATAATATTCCTGGAAAGTGGTTACCCCCGAGTTACATTTTTTAATGTTAACAGATGTAGATTGTTTTGGAAGTAGATGCTGCCTGACGTTTGTATTCACTATATTTTTGTGTATTTTTGGCAGTTTTTTTCCCCTGGTGGTCCTGTGTCTTTGAGAACTTGCCCTTGACAATGGTGACATTACTAACACAGAGCTTCTTAAGAGCAAAGCCCAAATTGCCATAGCAAAGGAACCACACAGTGGTTTTACCCTCCTCACATCCTGGGCACACTCACTTAGTTCTTGCATTTGTAGACTCTCATTCTGCTTCCACAAAAACCAAAGGTTCTCTGGTGGGTTAAAACTTTAGCTGCAGAGTTTCCTGAAATAGTGATTACATTGATGGTTCCTTGGCTTTGTCCAAATCAAAACCCCATTTCTGTGCTTTGCTTTCTGTCTTCAGGTGCCCAGGAGGCTCTTCTGCCGTCTATCTACCTACAGACTGATCTGGTGCATGGCAGCAGTGGTGCTCTGCAGGGCACAAGGTAAAGAGGACACATTTTCTGGGATGGAGACATTTGGCCACTGTTGTTTGTTTGTGCCGTGTTAGTTCCATTTGCCCACGTGAATTTGTTTAAATATGTACTTTGCTTGGAGGAATGGAAGTGCTTCTTCCTGCTGTCCATATTTTTATTTTTAATGTAGAAGAACACTTTCATATTTAGAAGCTGTTTCCATGGATGAATCAGACTTAGGAAAAACATGCTCTCTAAATCAAAATATCATTTTCCACTTATCAAATGGAATCACTTAAAAAAATAATAATGCCCTGTGTTTGCAAGGATAAGGAAATGGTTGGGGAAGTATAAATGAATACAATCATTTTGGAAGGGAATCTAGCAGTAAGCCTTAAAATTGGGTGTGCACCTAATTACAGGAAAATACAGAAATGCAGAGGTCATGGAGGTTCACATCTCATATACACACACACACACACACACACGCACACATATATAAAATCCACCTGTGCCAGCCACGTGTCTGCTGAGTTTCCTAGTCGCATCAGTCCTCCTCCTTCCATTCTACTGGAGACCACCCGTCGCTTTGTTGCTGGCCTTTTATCACCTTCAGTGGGATGTTGCTCTACATTGGCCTCCATGGAGCAGACAAAGCAGATGAAAGAAGGGCAAGCTTCACACCTAACTACAACCCTGTTTTAAAGTAGCCATCACAGCATCAACTGGCTGGGGGCATCGAAATAGAATTTCTTATCAGGAGCAAAGAATTGTAGACTCCCCACTAAATGATTCCTTCCATAGTCAAAGAGAAAATCACCCAAGTAGTTAAACCCTAGTTTCAATCATCTTTCTGCTCTCTATACTAAAGACAGTATTTTTTTTCAAAGCTCTACACTGCAGAATCATGAAAGTTTCCAGGTAACCCCACCACTAACAATAGTTATTGCCTCTCAGAACTTTTCCCATCTCCACAGAGTACACATTAGTAAAACTGGAGCTATACAGAAGTCAGGGATTCCAGTTTTCATTTGTTGTTATGTCCACTTTTTCATCCCTGATATTACTGGGAGGCAGGGGCTTGTTTGTCTGTCCTGCCTTCTTTTTGTCTAATTATACTTGCTAACATTTTATCTATATTATTAGTCTTAAAAAATGGATTTTGATGTTTTTGATCAAGTCTACATTTTGTACACAATTTCATTAATTCATGTTTTTCGTTTTATTGATTCACTCCTTCTGTTTTCAGTAGTGAGTGGGTTTGGATGTATGTGTGTATTGATTTTTCAATCTCTCTTGTTTTGTAATAAATGTAATTAGGGTTCAGTATTTCCCTCTGAGAACTGCTTTGCCCATTTCCACCAATTTTAATATATAATTCTCTTATGATCATCAGTTATGAAAATTTATAATTTCTGTTATGATTTCTGGTTTAACTAGAGAGTTAAAAGAAATGTGAAAATTTCTAATTTTATTGCATTTTGGGCAGTATTCAAGGCCATAAATTAGCAGTTTTAATTGTGACCTATTACAGGTTTAATTTGGGGGGAATGTTACACATGTGTTTGAAAAGATTGTTTAGTCTCTTTGGGTGAAAGTTCATACATATAAAGATATAATTATTTGTGTTTTTCAAATATATTTCCTTACATTTGACTTTTTGCTTTACTTATATTTTAATTTATGGAATTAAAGATTCTGAGGGAAGTATGGAAAAGTTTCCCATTCATGGTGGATTTATAAATTTTTCTTTGTAGTTCTATCAGTTTTTGATTTATGTATTTCAAATTATGTTGTTGGGTACATGAAGATTCATAATGTATCTTATTTTAGATTGCTCCCTTTATCATTTTGAAATATGATTTTGCACTCCAGTCTCCTTTTTTTCTCCTTTTAGAAGTCTTATTGGATGGATGTTGGAACATTTAAGTTTACTCTAGGTTTTAAATTTTTTTCTTTAATTCCTTCCCTATCCGAATCCCTTTGTACTGCATTCTGGAAGAATTCCATGGCCTGGGCTTCCTCCTTTATTAATTCACCCTTTAGGGGTGCCCACTCTGCTAAGTCAGCCAATCTGTTGAGATTTTGTATTTCTCATTTTCTACCTCTCCAAGTTCTACTATTTACAATGCCAGCTTCTTATTACTTGGAGTATATCATATTTAGTCGTGTTAAAGTGTTTATTGAATTATGATAGCATTATTCTTTTGGCATAGCTCTTGGGTTTATAGAGGTTGTCTTTTTTTTCATGGTGTTGGCTTTCTCAAATATTTGACTATTCGTTATTTTATTGAGAATTCCTCTTAAATCAGCTATTGTATCACTACAAGAAGCCAGCACTGGAGAGCGGGAGAAATTATTGCCATGGCTTATGCGCAGCACCACATTTAATGAAAATTGGGAATGTGTAGCTTGTCATTTGGGGTCAAAGGTTCTAGTTCCTCTCTGGTACAGCCAGCCTCCCCAAGCACTGCCCTGTATCTCTTCCTCATATTCCTGTAGTCTGGGGGCAGACATCTCTTGCTACTGCCTGACTTTGCAGGGTGTGTGTGTAATGTGTAGAGCTGCTCTATCTTCTTCACCTAAACTAATCACTCTGCCTTTGTCCTTTGACCCTTTTTTTGCTCCCAGCTTCTGCCACTCCAGGCAAGAACACACTTGATGCTGCTTCTACTCTATTTGACAGTTCCATCTTTGATCTCATCCCACATACTTATTATTTTATAGGGATTCCTCACAACTTCTGGTCATTGAGAGTTTTCTTTTTTGTTTTTCTATTCTGCTACTCTACTTTTATTTTATAATTTTTTTAATTTTTATTTTTTTAACTTGTAAACCATTTTATATGATTTTGTTAAATGAAATGTGAAGTAAAATATAAATAATATTGCACTCAGTTAAGCAGTTAAATAATTTATGAATTCCATAAACAAAATCCAAAATATATTATATATATGAATAGTATATTCAAAATAATTTTGAAAACCATCTGGAAAGTGAAACAAATAAGCCCACAATATGAGCGCTAAGACCACTACTGTTTCAGTCTCATTATTATGATTAAAAAAATGCCCTGCTCTGTTTGCTACTCTACTTTTAAGTACTAAACCTATTTGAACCTATATTTCCTAGCAACATCAGGAATATAGGTAAATGTTCCTTTCTTCGTGTTTTCTCTATCTTTTCTATATTTGACTTTGAACATGCTTTTTTGCAATCAGAAAAACAACTGTATGTGCATATTCAAAATTTTAAAATATAAATGCTCTTTCATGATTCTGCAGGGAGAGTGGAGACCCAGGATGAAAGAGTGCTGCTGCACACACCTGCTTCCTTAAAATGCTCTCTGCAAACTAACCAGGAAGTCTTGATTGTAACTTGGCAGAAAATCAAGGCTACAAGCCCAGAAAACATGGTCACCTTCAGCAAGGACCATGGGGTTGTGCTCCAGCCTGCCTACAAGGATAAGCTAAACATCACCCAGCTGGGACTCCGGAACTCAACCATCACCTTCTGGAACACTACCCTGGAGGATGAGGGCTGTTACCAGTGCCTCTTTAACACTTTTGGTTCCGGGAAGATCTCACGAACAGCCTGCCTCACTGTCTATGGTGAGAGTCCTTGAGAATACATTTTCTCTGTCTGGAAATATTATTTTCAAGAATGTTTGAAACATGGTTATAGTGTCTAATTTTTCAGGGTCCTAACCATAGAAAGATTTATCATAAGACACTTAGTCTCTCATATCTACTCCAGGTGGAGTAACAGGTATTGGAGAGTTCATGAGGCTACACTGAGTTCTGTGCCTGGAGCGATCTTTGTTCTGAGGGATCCAACTGTTAACCCGAGTAAACTGAGGACACTAGTGAGGGCAGCAAGCACTCCACAAGCACTCCACAAGCAGCGATATGGTCCAGACCTGACTTTGCCACTAGCAATCTGACCCTAGAAGTGTCCTGTCTCTCTTCACCAGAGCTTATTCATCCACCCAAGTGTGAAATAGTTGATCTCTTAAGGTCTTTTGCAGCTTTACTATTTTGGATTTAAGGACAGAGCCAGATTGGGCTGAACTGGAGCCCAGTTATGGTGGTGGCCTCTCATTTTGCTTCAGGGTAGCTGTCTCAGGATTGAAAAGGGAACCTATAGCAGAGGCTCTTCTTATTGTAATTGACACCAACAAACTAAAGATTTAACTAGATACTAACCATTCTTTTCAAATTCAAGCAGCTTAATTTAATGAGATTCTTTTCCTCTTGACCAATGTACAGTTGAGATAAAGGACTGAGAACTAGGAATAAGGGATAGCTTTGGAGCCTGACACACTGGATGGTAGTCTTAGGAGGGGAAGGCAAGCTTCGATAGGGTTATTAGGAATGTTAAAGTGAGAGTTTGAGCACTCTAAGAATATTGGACATGGGGGAAGAGTAGGCTCAGTAGGTAAGATTGCAAGGTAGGTATGACAAAACCAGATACAAGTTTCTTTCATTTATTTTGCCTGTACAATGTATCCTCCCTGAAAGATCATTTGCTAGGCTTTCTTCCTGATTTTCACTTCTTTCATTCTCTCTCTCTCTCTGTCCCTCTCCCTTCCTTCCCCTCCCTTCCTTCCTTCCTCACCTTCCTTCATCTCTCCCACTTCATCTCCCTCTCCCTTATTTTCCCTCCCTCCTTTCCCTCCTCTATCCCTCCCTCCTTTCTTTCTTTTTTCCCTTCCTTCTTCCTATCTCATTTTCCTTCTTTTCCCTCTTTATCACATTTTTCTTTGTCCTTTTCTTCCTTTTTTTTCTTATCTTTTTGTCTTTCTCCTACTCTCCCTCCTTTACTTATAATCTTTCATTCTTAGTTTTAGTCTGAAAACTGGACTCCTCTGAGACTTGTAGCTAGTCATCCTGTTTTTCTCCCCCATACTGGCCCTTTCTGGCCATACCTTACAGCTCTAATCTAAGCCATTCTCTGCTACACTCGAGGACCTGGCCTGCAGTCTAGCCATAGCAACTGTACTCCTCTACCTTGATTTCTATGTGTCCTTCCCATCCTCATCGACAATAGTAATCTGTGTACTCTCTGGATGGAACCACAGTGTTACAGCCCCACTTTCCCCACCCACTGCCACCCCCCGTCTCTTGAACCTCCAAGTACAGCCTAGACTTTCATTTAGCAAGACCTTTTAATTACTCATGGGCTCCAAAGGCAACATAGAAAGAACAAGTCTGTATTTACTCAGAGATAAACCCTAGGTTCCAAAGAAAATGAACTCATTACTTCATTTTAAAAGAGAACAGGGTGTAGCCATTCTGAAAATGATGTCTTTTTCTCATAAACTAGTTATTTTCTCTTAACTCTGTAAGAGGATCTCCAAGGTTATTTTGTGCTTTTCTCCTGTTCGCTATGAATTCTTCATTTTCATTTTGTGTGATCTTCCAAATGGATTTTCCAGGTCTCCTCATGCGTCTCATTCACTGGTTCAGCTCCAAGTAGTAAACACTTCTCTCTCCTATTTCTAATCAACAGCTCCTCCAGGGGCTTTCTGTCTGAAACTGCCCTGACGCTTTTTTCAGAGATTATTGTCAAGCTGTCTAAGAGGAATATCTAGGACAGCGCAGAGCTGTTGCATTGCCCATGGAACAAGAGAACAGAATAATGAGGCTGTGGACTGTTTGGGAGAGAAGAATATTATTTGACTTCTCAATGCCACCTATCTATTTCAGCTAATTCTCCTAGAGACCAACTGCAGAGAGGGTCTGTCCAATCTGCAGAGAGGATTGTGTTGGACCAGCCTCCATCCTGTGGGTCAAAGAATTAGACACAGAATTGGATATGGCCCAGCTTGGGTGGAATGTATCACTGTGTTTCTGTAAGGAACCTTCTCTCATCTCTGAGGAGAGCTCCAGATTCTGACCTGGTGCTTAACCATCATTTCTTTGTGTCCCAGTACAGCCCACAGTATCCCTTCACTACGAATTCTCTGAAGACCACTTAAATATCATTTGTAAGGCCACTGCCCGCCCAGCCCCTGTGATCTCCTGGAAAGTAGCTGGGTCAGGGGTTGAGAACAGTACTGAGAGCCTGCTCCACCCTAATGGGACCACATCCATCACCAGCATCCTCCAGGTCAAAGACCCCAAGAGTCAGGAAGGGAAGGAGGTGATCTGCAAGGTGCTGCATCTGGGGTCTGTGATGGACTTGAGGCAAACTGTGAACAAAGGTAAGAGAACGTGGGTCAAGATGGAATCTGTGTACATGTACCTGAAGGGCAGTCTCTGTCTTGGAGAGACTTTCTCCCTCTTAACCAGGGAGCTAATTAGGAAGAGAAGAGGGTAAGTGTGAAATGAAAGAAAACAGAGTTGTGGAAGCAAATAGAGCACCTTTTCAGAAACATTGTCCACCCACCACATGGTTCTGCTGAGATTCATTCATTTATTTATAATTGCTTTCCACTAACATTTACTGAATGTCTGTTGTGTGCCAGGCCCTGGGTGGAATGTGGGCAATAAAACAATGAACAAGACTCAATGCCTGCACTCAGAGGGTGTCTTGTCTACTAGGCAATGCAGAGAAGTGACTGGTGATTGTAAAACCATGTGTTAAAGGCTCTAATAAGAGAGCTGTAGTGCACCATGGGAGAACTAATGGGAGTGGGGAAGGGGAGGGGCACCAGTTCAATCTTGAGGGATTAGGAAGATTTCCTGGAAGAAGTGACATCTGTGATGAAACCTTTGCATAATCTACAGTGTGGGAAAGGGCGATAAGCGAGGATAAGATGGATCTAAGGTGTCTTCATCCCCCTTTTAAAACCAATTGCCCCCCATTCAAGTCCCCCTTCTCTTTCTTGTGCTCTATCTAAACTATTTTCTCTGGGGCTCATAGATATAAGAGGTGAGGGTTATGGGTAAAAGAATAAAATGGGCAGTGACTTTAGGTATAAGAAGTTTTAGCAACAACAGCAACAGTTTGCTTTCCTAAGAGTTTTGAAATGCCAACTCGGGATGAAGCACCTAGTATTAAGTATTCTGAAAAACTTTGGTGCTCCTTTTTGGAGGCACTGTGAATATCAGACCCTGCAAAAGTGTTCCTTCAGATGTTTCACTGGTGCAGTAACCCATAAGGGGTCCTTAAAAAACCAAACTAGGCTGAAAGTGAATATTTAGATAAATTTGGTCGAAATGGTTTACAGTGTTGACATTTGTGAAGAGATCCTCAGGGTCAGCCAAGCCAAAGAGTAGATTTCCCTAAAAACAAGAACATGAAGAGGAACATGTTTTCTCTTCAAAGAATTCCAAAATTTATATCATTTATAATGTTTATATCATTTACATAATATTCATTCTGCAAATAAATCCTGAAGAATCTTCCTTGTGCAAAGTATTATGCCAAGCACTGAAACTAATCAAAATTAGACAAATCCTTGTCTGAAGGTGCTCAATTAAATTATGGAGGTCTAGAAAAGATACTGAAGGTGCCTGAATCAGGGAGCTTCAGCTTTGATATCTTTGCCTTGTGTCATAGAATGACACTGCAGAGCTGGTATTTCAGCTGAGTCTCATTTATTGACTATTAAAAAGAGATTTAATAACAAAAACATAGATTAGAAGAAGTACAACAGACACTTTGAGATGAATTATTTCTGGGGGTTGGGATCATGGGATTCATAGATTTTTCCTTTATACTTTTCTGTATTGTCCATATTTCCTCAATAAACATATGTGAATTTAATGGACAGTTTGACAAAGAATATGCTTTGGAGGCAAACAGACTTCTGACTAAGCCTTGACTCTACCACTTACTTCTCTGTGATTTTGGGTTCCTGAAATTCTCTGAGCCTCAGTTTTTTCATTTGTTAAATGGGAATAAAAGTAATACTTAACTCCTGGGATGTTTTGAGAATCGAATGAGATACATGCAAAGCTCTTATTAGCAACCTCACAAAACATGTTAGCTATTGCTCACATTATGCAAATATTAGTAATTATAATATGAAGTCATGAATACAGACATCAAAATGCATATATTTAAGGATAATTTTAAAAGGCCATTTAAGGTAACATGCAATGGGTTTATTATTATTATTATTGTTATTATTATTTTAGGAGGTACTAGTGTTAAATCCAGGCCCTCACACATGGGAAGCAGGCGCTTAACCACTGAGCTACATCTACTCTTCCTTTAAGGATAATTTTAACTGAAAGCTTAACTCTAGTAAAAATTCGTGATAACCATTGCTTCATCAGTTTTTGCCTCAATAGCTTCCTCCTGTGACTTTGTTATCCTTTTCTCTCTTCAACAGGCTTTTGGTTTTCAGTTCCGCTATTGTTAAGCATTGTTTCCCTGGTAATTCTTCTGATCTTAATCTCAATCTTATTATATTGGAAGCGTCGCCGGAATCAGGACCGAGGTGAGTCATCACGGGGTGTGAAGAAAGATACAAGTTAAATAATTTAGTCATTTTGAGGATCATCTGAAAATATTAATAAGGGGGCAACAATGATATGTTTCCTTTGCTGTTTCCAAGACACATAAATGTTGGTGCTGTTTCCAAAATGCTTTAGGGTCATTTTCTTGCAATTGGGCATTTCTGTTTTTCACTTGCTAATATGTTTATTTTATAAATTGAGAGTAAGGGTTGAGAAGAAATGAGGGAATGTTTTATTGTAATGGAATCATCTAATGCCTGAACCAGAGAAGGAAATCTCAGCACCCATGCAGAATCCTCTCCTCTTGTTAATGAGAAGGACAGTGTCTCTTTTTTTTTTAATAAATTTATTTTTATTTTTATTTTTTAAAAATACTTAGATTACATAAATGTTACACAAAAATTATAGGGATTCCCATATACCCCACCTCCCACACCTCCCACAATCTCCCACATAAACATCCTTCATTAGTGTGGCACATCACCTTCAATAGATATACACATTCTGGGGCTTTGCCATTAAGCATGGACCATAGTTCACATTGTAGACCACACTCTCTCCCACACAGTTCTGCATGTTATATGATGATATAAAATGGCCTATATCTGTCATTGCAATGTCACTCAGGACAATTCCCAAGTCCCGAAAAAGCCCCTGTATTACAACTGCTTTTCCCTCTCCCTGCCCCCAGAGTGTCCAGTGGGCACTGGGTCCACATTAATGTTGTAATTTCTTCCATTGCTTGAATCACAACATGTCTATAACAGAATACCAGTAAGTCCACTCTAGTCCATAGCTCTTCCCCCAATGCTGAGGAGTCTGCGATGGTGATGTCCACTCCACCTACAAGTGAGAGGGGGCTTATATCCCATGGATAAGATGGATGGGATTATCCTGCCTGCAGCTGCAGACTCTCTCCATTGCCTGGGATGGCCATTCGGACAGTATCTTTTTACATTTCACAGATCACCTGCCCATTTAAGAGATTGCAGAATTGCCCAATATGATCACTCATTAAATAGCACTTTCTGTGTTATACCCTTCACTATGTCTCAAACAGTGTAGCATACGTACAGGTGATCCACACTTGTAACCTGTGTTATAACATTCTGCCCTTCTAGACTGTAAATTTCTTTCCATCCCCCCACAACATCTATCACTGTGCCTTATATATACCAGGTACTCAATACATTTTCATTACGAGTGAATGAGCGAATACATGAACGAATGAATGAATAAATTTTTAAAGTGACTATTTTATAAAATTCCCTTTCCCTTACTGTAAATTCAGTGTCTCATAACTGTTGAGTCCAAAATCCTGTGAGGCACTATAAAATATGAGATGCTGTGAAACAAGAAGTATGCCCTATACAGGGAGAGAAAATTAAATGTCTTTAATTTCTGAAGATGGTGCTTAATTTTTAGAAACCAATGCAAAGCTTCAGTTTATGTGGTGGTAGTGGGAATTTCCCAGGGTGAAGGGGTGTTAAAGGATTTTCCTCCATCTTAGATAACTGAAGAATAGGATCAGGGAAGAAAAATTGTTGACTTTGAGTGTTGTTTTAGATTTTCATTAATACTACTTTTTTTCTTTCTTTAAGTCTCATAGACTAATAGCTTTCATGGTCTAAGTTTTATGAATGCTTTATTTTGCATGAACCTGATATAAATGCCAGATTGATTCTTGTAAAACCGACAACAAACCTTCAGTATTGATGATTCTTTTACAAAAGTAGGTAAATATATTTGTTCTGTCAGGGAGAGGAAGTTACAAATCAGATCATTTTATTGCACATAAAGAACATTAAGCATGTAAAACTCATAATTGCACCACAATTTTTCCATTTACTATTCCAAAACAAAGCCCAAAGAGGGAGAGGGAAGGTGACTTCCCCAAGGTCATAGTTAACAGCAGGCCTAGGTCTAGAATCCTGATCTTCCAACTTCTGCTGATATGTTTTTCTGGTTATTGCCAGGGCGCTAGAGCCCTGACTTGAAAAGAGCTATTGTTATCAGTTACACTGACTTTCGCTGTTACTGCTGTAAACAGATAAGGATAAATGGTCAAAGTCATTTTTAAAAAATCCCTCATGTATAAGAGTCTTATAATAACTATTCAAAATTCAAGGTAAATTCCACTA
>JAQZBX010079814.1:0-13921 GCA_029593785.1 Cabassous unicinctus
AAATTCCTGGAAATGTTCCTCTTCCCCACTGCCAAAATAATAACCCCAAACAATACTACCTCACTAAAGAAATGACAGTGATTGATGTCACCATCAAAGATTTGAAAGATTCAAGAGTGTGGAAGATAAACTGTGATGTTTCTATGGACCCATTTGTCTGCAGCATTTCAAAATATCACCTTTAAAGTGAAAGAAACTTATTTTCACCTTGAAATTTCCTCAACAAATAAATAGACATCATCTTTGGCTCTCTTTTGGGTTGTTTGAAGACAACATTTACCTTGTTTGGGTATGCTGTTCTGGCATATTTCCTGAAAAAGTGATACGTTTGACAGTCCTGAGGAAAGCAAGAGCAAGAGGGGCCTTGTGGCAGTTTGCCTCTACAATTCATCCAATAGTACTTGAATCATCTCTGATACATAGGGATTTTGTTTAAAAAAAGTCTACAAAACTTCAAAAGGTGAATCAGAATGAAGACTCCTAAGGTTTGGGAGAATCAGCTGCTGGAATAAAATAAATACCAGACTTGAGAATGCCAAGTGACTATGAGTCAAGTTTCCCATTGGGGACTACATGTAATATGTTCCATTATTTCACAATTTTGAGCATGGATAGGCAGCATTCTATCTTCATGTGGAAATAGTATATGTGAGCCCAAGCTTGAGCAGGCACAATTGCATTGCATAAGCAAATGCTTAGACTCTTATGGTCCCTGTATATATAACTTTGTCCCTCCTTTTCCAACCCCACACATGATTTTCTAGGGAATATCCTATGTCCAGTTAAGAAAACTGGGATGAAAAGGACTTTACTTACAGATGGAACATACAATATGCAATCTCTAAGATGGCTCTGAATAGAAAGAACTTTAGAAGTATACCTGGTTGCCCTCTTTGGGTTGGCAGGAGCATGGCCTGAGGTGTGAACTTATACTCTATTGAAGGCAATTGGTAATGAATTGGCTAGATGTTCATTGATATGAAAAGAACACATTTGAAAGACTGGTGACACAGAGATGTGAAAAAAAGGTTTGTGATCGTTTCTCAGAATTGACAGAGCTTATGAAGATAGTTGTGTCCCATGTGAAGAGACTCCAGAGATCATCCACTGCAGAGCAAGTTCTTAATGATCAAGTAGACATGGTGTGCACTGCGTCCACCTCGGGAACTTGTGAGGCAGGTAGGCAGAAAAAAGACTTTAAGCTGAGAGGGAAGTTTTCTCATACTGGCACAGCCATAGTCTTTCCCGATGTACAGGCACTCTGCTGTTCTTTATTTGCAGGGTTATTCATACACTACTGTTATCACTCAAATGTTACACAGAAAGTACACAAAACACAACTCCTCAGAATCATTTCTACTGTGCCCAGAGACCATGTGTACTGGACCAAGTACTTTTTGAGCTAATAGCTGCTGCCTGAGTCTTAATATTTACACTTCACTCCAGAGGACAATGGCCTTAGTAATTGTGGGGGTACTTATTATGGGCTAGAGTGTTAACATAAACAATTTTTAAAAATGTTTGCTGCTGTTGAAGGCATCATCACTTTTACTTGAAAAGGTTAAACATTGGTTCCTTTGTAATCCTGTTCTCCAGGGAGCAATAAAAGTGAGCCACCCCACATGTGGTGCCTTTAAGATCTAAGGCCACACCATGGCTTTTATTTTTTCAACCATGGAGCACTTTGGATATATCTGGGCTTCAGCAAGTGATCCTTCGTTACAATTTGCAACTGGACCAGAGCCACTGCTTTATGCACTAGAGCTTCTACGAGCATTACTCTACCCCATTGGGGACACTCATTTAATTTTTGGACCATGGTTCACAGCCACTTGCACTGGGATGGCTCAACTATCAGTACATAGAGTTAAAGATCTTTTTTCCCCCATTATAACAAGCTACACAGCCCACAGTTCAGCCCACTGGACACTTTGACTAAAGCCCATTTTACACCACATGGTGCTAGCCCTGGGCTGGATGGACACAGCTGTCCACCGGCCTCATCTGGCCTCGTCTGCACACTACACAGATAATGGACTGTTCCCTCACCACAACTGTCAAGGGGGACTGTGCATCCTGGATGGGGGTTACCCCTGCCTCAGGACTCAATGCGTCTGCATATGTCAGTAGACCTCTGGCCTTGTCAATGGCCATAAGGGCATATAGGCACTGCCAACTCAAAGGTAATGGCCTAACAAAATTTACATGCAATCTTGTGAGCGGGATACGCCCTCACTTAATTTGACTCATAGTCCTGGGCAGTGGCCTCCAATGTAACAGAGAACATCAGGGGCACACATGGCACACTGTCCAAGTGGCCTCTGCAATTATAGGTAAACCCTAAAGGCATGCAGCCTTCATCAATGTGGGAACTCCAGCATGTATGAGTTTCTGGTGCAGCCACATAGTTGCGTTCTGAGCACTGTTTACCTGCAAGGTAAGCTTAGTTAATTGATCTGCTTCATCACTGCCTGGATGCAAAAGCGGACAGTGAGCTGCTCCATGGAGCACTGTCACTTCTTTAGACAATCCCTAATCTCATAGGTTTTCCCACATGGATTGTTCCCACAGGGGTCAATGTGGGGCTGGCCTTATAGCCAACTATGAACCATATGGCTTGCAATTTAGACCATTGGCTACTCTGACTAAATCTTTTTTTTTTTTTATTGTGGGTAAAAATCAAATTTTTCACAATATATACCAATATTTGTAAAATGATATATAAATACACATGCATATATGTGCATTTGCTTACATAAATGTTATTATATATATATATTTTTTAAAGGTGCTTAGATTACCTAAATATTACTCAGAAATTACAGGGATTCCCATTTTGTCCACCTCCCACACCTCCCACAACATCCCACACCACCATTCCTCATCCGTGTGGTACAACACCTGCAATGGATATACACATCCTGGGGCCTTGCCACCGAGCATAGACCACAGTGCACATCATAGACCACACTCTCTCCCACCCAGTTCTGCATGGTATATTCTGATGGAAAATGGCCTACATCCGTCACCGCAATGCCACTCAGGACAACCCCCAAGTCCCAAAAAAGCCCCTGTATTTCAACTGCCCCTCCCCTCCCTGCCCCAAAAACACCCAGTGGCTACTGGCTCCACCTCACTGTTACAATTTCTTCCATTGCTTGAATCACAATTTGTCTACAACAGAACACCACCAAGTCCACTCTAGTCCATAGCTCCTCCTCCAATCCTGAGGGAACTGCGATGGTGATGTCCACTCCACCTCCAAGTGAGAGAGGGCTTATACCCATGGATACAGTGGATGGGATTATTCTGCCTGCAACTGCAGGCCCTCTCCATTCCCTGGGATGGCTGCTGCCCATCGTCGTCTCCTCTCCAGGTGACTTGGATGAGTCCATTGAGCTGTAGGGTAGGAGTTGCAGCTCCATCGAGATTCCAGGCACAGCTGGCTCACCATGACTAAATCTTAATTTATACAAAATGGGATCAGTTTGAGGGTGCACTGCTCTGGTGGTCTATTGAGCCCCCTGTTCTTGGCTGGTTCTATCAGTGTATTATGACTGTTCTGGCATGGTACCTACCCCAGCTTTGTAAGGGGAAACTTCCTTCATTGGAACTTGTAAATGGGCCTCAGGGTCCAGTGTCCCAGCATACATTAAGGGACCTAAAACTTGCTGCAATTCTTTACACAATGTGCTGGCAGCAAACGTGCTCCTCTGTTCTAAATAGGTCCCCCACTTGGCCAGGGTCACCATCTGGGCCATGCCACTTCATGACCTGTTGATCCAATTTTGCACCCATCCTTTTATGAGGTATGTGGTGCATATTTTTTCCAGGGTTTCTCAGGTTCCAGTTTCAGTACTCTGCATGGCAGCACACATGGCTGCCAATGGCTTCTCTATGATAATAGTGCTTCTCTACTTGTCTCCATAGCTGGCTCTAAATGTGCAAGAGAATCAGAGGTTAACATTACATTACCAATGTAATGATACATCCAAATGGCATCGGCATGCTGTCACTTTTTTAGGTCTAAAGTACCTCAACTATGCCAAATGGTGGGGATGTGAATATAGTCCATTGTCAATACAATAAATTTCACTGTTGACCTTCCTATATGAAGGTAAACTGATCCCGTGCTTCATCAGCAATGCTGGTGGAGAAAGAGGCATTTGCCAAGTCCAAAACAAAATGGTAAGTTCCCAATGTCAAATTCAAAACATCCATTAGGTCAAGAATAGAAGGCACATCCTCATGGTGGGGAGGAACCACCTTGTTCAACTCCCAATAATCAACAGTAATACGTCACATCCCATCAGGCTTACATACGGGCCACACCAGAGCATTAAACGGGCCCCAGGACTCACGGAGGATTTGTACCTTGACCAGGTTTTTCATTGTTGTCGATATTTCTTCATGCCCTCCTGGCAAACAGTACTGTTTTATGGTTACTGTCCTGTGGGGTTTAGGCAGCACAACAGGGTCGTGTTTCCCTGTTGACACCAGACGAACCTTGGTCTATTGGCTCTCGGGCTTGCCAAGACTATCCATCATGGCTGCTCCCTCAAGGGGGAAGTAGCATGTTGTACGAGCAGGTTTCTCATTTGACTTGTAAACATCTTGGCATCAGGTCCCTGGTTCTTGATGTCAAAAACAGCACTGAGCATGCCTATTTCTTGGACTACTTGTACAAGGTTAGCATATGTAGTCCACTGCCCAAGTCCGGCAACTCTCCTGCATCATTCCAGACTATATGAATGGCTGTTTGGAGCCACTCCATCAATAAGTGGGTGGGGTTTCCTCCAGCATTCCGCTGCACATTTAAGAGACCCTAGGTCAGCAGGGGATGGCCAGTAAACAATGCTAACATCTCTATCTCAGTTCTGGAGCACAAAATGTCATCCACCCCTACATCCCATAGATGCAGCAACAATGTGATTATGGGCTTTTCTCACATCTGCTGAAATGGCCATCCCAATTTAACCAGTTCTGCCTAGTATAGGATGGTACAAGTTGTGCTGGACTACATGGGGCTGCCCCACGGTGGCCCCTCTTTGCCCCATGTCTTGGTCATGTTTCATCTTCTACATAACAATCAGATGAGCTCATCAGATGGGGCTTATTTCTTCTTCTCCATCTGAACTACTGACAACTGACACGTCTCAGCTTTCTAGCCGCACATGCAACTGCTGCAGTTGCTCACACAACTGGTCAATTTTCCTCTCCTGTTCACGCAAGTGACTAGCCTATTTCAATGTTCTTTGGGTGGTGTCTCGAAGCAAGGACAGGAACACTCAGCCTACTCAGGCAGTTGCCTTGTGGGGTTTTATATCTTCCAACAGGGGATCAGCTCGCTGCAGAACACCCAAAAAAAGCCATTGGTGTATTGTCTGGGATCTCTGCAGGACAGGGACACCAACAGGACAGTCACTCTGCCTCCCTGGCCCACATACAGATGTGTGGCCTCCTGGGGCCCATACCCCCTACCTCCTTTTCAGCTAAGGGAGCAGTGGGAGAACATGTCAAATCCTGCCGACTGTGCAGTTTGTGCACTGCATCCACCCTGGGATCTTGTGAAGGAGGTAGGCAGGAAAAAGACTTGAGGTGGAGAGGGAAGTTTGCTCATACTGGCACAGCCACAGTCTGTTCCAGACAAACAGGCAAGCAAGCAAGGCCATTCTTCATTTGCAGGGTTATTCATACGCTACTGTTATCACTCAAATATTACACAGAAGGAACACAAAATGCAACTTCTCAGAATCATTTCTTTCTGTGTGCAGAGACCATGTGTGCTGGGCCCAGGGCTTTGTGAGCTAATAGCTGATTCAACAGTTGGGTGACTGCCCAGGCAGTTGGACTGCTGCCCAAGTCTTAACCCTTACACATGGTCCATATGTGGATGTTAGTAACGTCTTTCCTGAACCACCTCAGCTTGCTCAGTGGGCTTTTGTGCAAAATGTCATGTCACAATGGTGAACAATATTCATGGGATCCATAGCATGTTTCCCATTCTTAAAGGCTGATATAGCTCCTTTCAATTTTGAGTGGACACAATGTCATCAGCCATGACTAAATATGAGGGTTAATATGGCACCATTCTCTAGGAAAATATCAAATATCAAGGTGACAAGTTAATTACCTTAAACCTATTGCAATATATATATTAGGTAGTAATTTGTCTAGCTGAGAATAAACTCACATTCCACCTACCAATTTATCTTTGGTGATCACAAGTTTTCTGCTTGCATGAACATTTGTGAATTTTGAAATGCCTTAATGCCATCATGATATTTATACATTATTTTCCAGCCAAGGGATAATTTTATGGTGAAAATAATCTTAAAGGGGCCATATCCATGAATTCTTCAGTTTCTTTACATATCTTATCACTCAAAGAAGAAAAGATATGCCATACTCTACAGGTAATTATTATTCTTTGGGAAGTGGTTTCTAGATTACAGATTATAGTGCAAAATATTATTCATGGGCTATCAAATTACCATGCAACACGAATTTTCTTTCATTGCCTGGGTATTGCCTGACCACTAAATCATAAATTTTGACATATATAGCAGAATCTTGTCATTAACTAGGAAATGCATATACAAGATTGAGCTCGAACATGAGTAAGTCCCATGAGCAAGTGGCTCTGGGATTACTTATTTACATTGTTTTCCCTTCCTTGACCACCATCTATGGCCTCACAGAGAGTTTTCCATAGTTAGTTGATCAAGGAACAATAATTGGGGCTTGATTTACAAATCACTTTGCATACTATCTAGTACATGGCTGTTTATTTTGCTTGTAAGTCAAGATTACTAGATGAACAGACCTATATTTATATATGGACAATGGCTAATGTTTGCCACTTAGAAGAAGCCTAAATATAAAATTGGTCTTATTGTAAAATTGGTGGAAAAGAGTTTCCAGGAAGAGGTATGTAGGTGGAATTCTACAAATGGGTACTGAGGGTAAAAGTATTTGTGTTTCATGTGAATGATAAGTGAAGAATAACTCCAACAGAGGAGGAATGTAATAATCAGAAGGAAGGTATAACTTGTTCTGTGTTTGTCAGTCATCCACATTCCTTTTCTAGTGGAAGTTTGTACCACTATGAAGTAGCCATGATAGCAATGATGGGCATGATGAATAGGATCAACAATTTAGCTATGACTCAACAAAGTCAGTTTGGCTACAATTACTTCAGAGTACTCAAAATGCCAATAGCAGAGAAATACACCAAACCTCTGACATGGTACCATACCCTGGGCTTACCAGCCAGCCATCTCATGGGAGAAGAATTGCACTGGACAGCTTCCATCACGGAAGAGGTAGCACTTTTTTTTCTCTAGAATAGACTCTTCTTAGGGATATAAGTTTGCCTTACTTCCTGTGACGCTTTTGCATCTATGAACTTAATGAATTACTGTTGAAAATCATGATATTGTATACAACATTCTGTCTAATAGGTGCACTCATTTTGCAGAAAATACTGAGTCTACTGCCTGTCCACTTTGTGTTCATCATGTTATTGAACCAACAGGTATAGAAGGGACTTACTTATTGGCTGGAGTGAGCAATTATATTTATCAAGAGGAAATTATGGGACAGGGAATGGTATCTCTGAAATGCTAGGTCACCTCTTCATGTTCTTATGCATTGTCATAAATGATAATGGAAAATTACAGACCTAACATAGTGGAAAGGGCTCTTCAAGAATGAAGATTATGGTCACCCTACCAGGAAAACATTATGACAAACTTAGGTGATTCAAGGAAATATTGAAATAAAAGTAGAAGAAAATTTTAAATATCACCCAGTTTAGCCAAATTCCTAGTCACAGAAATCAAGACTATAGTAGTTGTATTTTTTCCTTTTTTCTCTTTCCAATTCCTCTCAAATTTAACATTAGGTGAATTAATTACTTTTAATTTTATATCCCAGTAGTTAAGTGACAGACAATCAGAGGGGATAGTGTCTCATTTAGAACAGGAGTACCTATTACCCAAGGAAGGGTAAAGTGACATTGGACTTGGTATGTCCTCTTCTATGGATAATGCTACAGTACTTTGGTTGCACAAGAGACAGTTGCATCATGCTACATGGAAACATAATTTCCCTTTGTCTTTATTTGGAAGTTAATTATAGTTAAAATTGGTATATATGGATATTAATTTGACAAGGCGTGCACTGTGGTGGCTTATTCTATTGTCAAAGTGATCCCAGGTTAAAGCAATTATGAAGGATTTGGATGATGGTGGCTAAATTGTGATAATTTCTCTAGCAATGTCATGGTAGTTGGTTGTAACATCAGAGGTTCATGGACATGACTGCAGGTTCAAGCTTGTTCACTTTTTTTTGTTCTATGCTTTGCATCCAGCTCTTCTTCTGGATATATACAGTGGCTCATTTCCAGATGCTAAGCTGTGTATCCTAGTCATTCCCTAGACTTTGCTCCCTTTTGTATCCTGGCTTCACACCGGACATGCTTGGCTACTCATGTCACCTATGTAGTGATTCCTTTGATCCTCCAACTCTCTCTTTCAAACCTATACTTCCCCAACTCCTCCCATTATTATATAAATCTTAATTCCTGTGTTAAATCGCTATACCATAATTGACAGTGACTCTGATTCCTGATTGAGATCTCACTGATAATTGGAATACATATTTTTTCATTTAATTTAGGTTTTATTTGATATTCTTGGAAAAAAGTAAAGCATAGGAATTAGTAATGCAATATGTGAAATAAGGCAAAAGTGCATTTAGCTCATAGCTCAGTCACTTAGAATCTGTGTGATGTTGGAAAGAATAACTAAGACCTATAAATATGATATTTCTAATTTTAGAATGGTAGTAGCAAAAATATAAAACTACTTAAGTTGTTGTAGGTAAGATAATATGGGGGAGAAGAGGTTGCATAAATGATTGGTTAGTGTATACTACATCTCCTGGCATTTTAAAGGTTTATTATGTGCCCAAACCACTAAATGTTATTTTCCTACTCTATTTCTACTTTTGTGATTATGACAAGGAGCTATAATCTAAATTCTTCTACTGTGTTCAGGAATAAATTTGTCAAAATATTATATTTTACCAAAGCTAAAGAATTTATTTCTTTCCCAAGCCAGGTATTATTCAGTCATGATTTATTTATTCAATTCAGGACCTATTAGAATTTCTACATTTCTCACATAAAAATATGTATTTCCAGAACTTTGTTTATAGAAACTTTGTATCAAATTATTTTTATATATCTTTGTTTTCCATTTTGGTTACACTAAATCTTAAAGTTCTAAATACTGTATTGTTAAGTTTGGTTTTGTTTATATTAAAGTTCAACTTGTTACTCTCTGAAATTAAAGGTGAAAATTTCTTGTGTTTATATATATGTAAGAAATATATACATGTGGTTTTTGACTATTTTGAAAGATGTAAAAGAGTGTCTTTACATTATAGGTCTCTAATAATTTCCTGAATGTCACTGACACTATTTATATCATGCTATTTAATTTCTCTTTGGGTCATGAAAGCAATTGAGTGATAGGGGAGGGAAGACTTGCTTTCTGGAAAGATATTCTCATGTTCTTTTTTAATATATTTGTACTAAAGAAGTTGTGAGCTTACAAAACAATCAAGCATAATGTGAAGAATTCCCATATGTCACCCCTCCACCAAGACCTTACATTGTTCTGAAACATTTGTTACAGTTTACGAAAGAACATGATCAGACTATTACCACTAACTGCAGTCCACAGCATACACTTGGTATATTTTTTACAAATATTACTTATTTATTAACACCATGTATTAGTATTTTACATCTGTTATAGTTCATGAGAGAACACTCTCATATTTGTACCATTAACCATTGTTTATGTTTCACCACATGGTTTACTGTGTTAAACAGTTGCATGCCATGTACATTCTATCCAAAATGTACATTCAGTGGCTCTCACTTTCCTCATAGAGTTGTGGTCATTGCCCCAGTAAACCACTGAACATTTTCCTTAGTGCAAAAGAAAAAGTCATATACCCCCCTATTATTGACCCTTAGTATTGTTATAGTATCTTCTTTGACATTGATTTTAGAATATTACAATATTGCTGTTAACTTTAGTCCATAAGTTACATTAAATATATTTTCCCATGCATCACTATATTCTTATCACCTTGTAATAGTGATGTACAGTTGTTTCAGTTAATAGAACATCATTATATTTGTATTATTAATCACAATCCTCATCCACTCTGGTTCACTATGTTATTCAGTCCCTAGATTATTCACTAGTTCTCTTTCAATTGACATTTACATCCCTAGAATATCCCTTTAATTCACAATACCATTTGTAAACCAGCTGTGTTAGTTTTATTCACTATAATGTGTTACCACTAACTCTCTCCATTTCCACAGAGTTGCAGTCAAACTAATTGAAAATTCTGCATACATTTAAGCATCAGTACCCCTTCTCAGTCCTCATCCTATCTCCTAGGAACCTATAGTCTAGGTTTTAACTCCATGTGCTTATTCTTCATATTTAGTTAGTTTTAGTGAGACCATACAATATTTGTCCATTTGTGTCTGGCTTATTTCACTTGATGTCTTCAAGGTTCATCCATGTTATCATATGTGTCCCAATTTCAATTCTTCTTACACCAGCATAGTATTTCATCATATGAATATATATATACCACATTTTCTTTATCCACTAATTAGTTGATGGCCACTTGGGTTGTTCCCATTTTTTGGCAATTGTGAATAACCCTGCTATTAACATCAGTTTGCAGATGTCTCTTTGTGTCACAGTTTTCAGTTCTTCTGGATTTATTACTAGTAGAAAGATTGCTGCATCATGGGGCAGTTCCATATTTAACTTCCTGAGGAACTGCCAAACTGTCATATACAAAGGCTGCCTCATTCTACATTCCCACCAACAGTGAAGGAGTGCTCCTACTTCTGCACTTCCACTCCAGCACTTTGGTTTTGTTAATTCTATGTGTTTTTTTCTCAGTTTCATTTATTTCTACACTGATCTTTGTTATTTCATTCCTTCTGCTTGCCTTGGGCATAGTTTGCTGTTCTTTTAATAGTTTCACCAGCTGTGTAGTTAGGTCATTGATTTTAGCTCTTTCTTCTTTTTTACTATATGCATTGAGGGCTATAAATTTACCTCTCAGTCCTGCTTTTGCTGCATTCCACAGACTCTGATATGTTGTGCACTCATTTTCACTCATCTTAAGATATTAATGATTTATCTTGCAATTTCTTCTTTAACTCACTGATTACTTAATAGTGATTTGTTTTTGTGAATTTTTCCTTTTCCCACCTGTTGTTAAGTTCCTGCTTTATTCCATTCTGATCAGAGAAAGTGTATTTGGTATAATTTCGATGTTGTAAAATTTACTGAGATCTGTTTTGTGACCCAACATATGGTCTACCCTGAAGAAACATCCATGATCACTTGAGAAGAATGTATATCCTGCTGTTTTGGGATTCAATGCTCACTATAAGTCTGTTAAGTTTAGTTCATTTATCATTTTATTCAAGAACTTTGTTTCTTTATTGATTGTCTGCCCAGATGATCGATTCAATGATGTGAGTGGTATATTGAATTTTCCAACTGTTATTGTAGAGATATCTGTTTCTCTCTTCAGTTTTGCCAGAATTTGCCTCATGTAATTTGGGGCAACATGGTTAGGTGCATATACATTTATGATTGTTCTTGACTCCTGGTGAATTGCCCCTTTTATTTTCATATAATGACTTTCCTTGTCTGTAATAACAGTTTTGCTTTTAAGATCTGTTTCTTCTGATATAGTTATATTTACTTCAGGTTTCTTATTTATTTATTTATTTATTTATTTATTTATTTATTTATTTATTTTTTGGTTACCAGGTGTGTAGAATATATTTTCCAGCCTTTCACTTTCAATAGATTTGTATTCTTGGGTATAATGCATGTCTCTTGTAGACAGCATATACATGGCTCATATTTTCTCATCCATTCCACCAGTCAGTATCTTTTGATTGGGGGAGTGTAACCAAATAAACTTCAATGTTATTACTATAAGGACAGTTCTTGCTTTACCCATTTTGATCTTTTGGCTTTATGCCATATCTTGTTTTCAACACTCTTTTTACAATTTTAGTTACTTTTACTGATATAATCTTCATTTCTAGACTTTCTTCCAAACCTTTCTCTCTTGTCTTTTATTTTCACTCCCTTTAGTATTTCCTGCAAAGCCAGTATCTTCATTACAAACTCTTTCAGATTCCATTTATCTGTGAATATTCTAAACTTGCCCTCATTTATAAAAACTGTCTTGCTGTATATAAGATTCTTGGATGGCAGTTTTCCTTTTTCAGTTTCTTAAATATATCATACCACTGCCTTCTTGCCTCCATGGTTTCTGATGAGAATCAGTACTTAATCTTATTGTGCATCACTTAAATGTGATGAATTGCTTTTCTCATGCTGATTTCAAGATTCTATCTTTATCTTTGGCATTTGGCATTATAATTAGTATGTGTCTCATAGTAGGTTTATTTAGATTTATTCAGATGGGAGGACATTGTGTTTCTTGGACAAGGATATCTATATCCTTCAATGGGTTTGGGAAATATTCTACCATTATTTCCTCAAATAGTCTCTCTGCCCCTTTTCCCTTCTCTTTTCCTTCTGGTACACTCATGACATGTGTGTTTGTATGTCTCTTGTCATCATTTATTTCCCTGAGACCCTGCTCCATTTTTTCCATCTTTCCTTTATATCTTCTGTTTTGTATTCACTTTCAGAGGCCCTGTTTTCAAGCTCACTGATGCTTTCTTCTGCCTTTTCAAATCTGCTGTTATATGCCTCAAGAGTATTTTTAACTTCGTTTATTTTGCCTTTCATTTTTATAAGATCTGCTATTTTTCTATGCATGCTTCAAATTCTTCTTTGTGCTTACTCAATGTCTTTGTGATGTCCTTGATCTCTTTAGACATCTCATTGAATGTACTAAGGAAATTTATTTGAACATCTATGATTAGTTGTCTATATATAATCTGGAGGCTTAGTTTGTTTCTTTGACTGTGCCATATGTTCCTGTTTATTGTTATGGATTGTAAATTTTTTGGTGTCTCGGCATCTGATATATTAAATGTATTTATTCTTGGCTCTTTTTCTTTCTTTATTCTAGGGCTTTCTATTTGATTGGCTTTGTGATACAGCCCCTCTTTGATCCTTAGTTCAACTTAATTTGGAAACTTATACTAGCTTGTGTTTAGCCAATCTGAATTTTTTTCCAGCTCTTTCTCATCTATTTCTTGCCATTTCTCTCTTCCTTGTTGCTAAATAGGAGTCAAGAATGTGGTTGGTATTATAAGCCATGGAGGTTTAAGCTGCCCACATTTTTCCAGGAACTGATGAAGCTTCTTCCACCTTTCTACCTTGCCAGTGGTAGGGATGGAATTACAGCTGTTTGCAGTAATCCAAACCAAGCAGACCAAGACCATCTGTAGCTGGCCAGAGAGACTGATGTGGCTCCACACCCCTTTCTTGCTTGCCTGGTGTGGGGATGGAGCTGCAGGTGTGGGCAGCAAACTAATCTGTGCGAGTCAAAAACTCACTGCAGTTGCCCAAGTAGACTGATGAAGCCCTGGCCCCCCCTTCTCCCTTGTCACTGGTGGGAATGGGGCCTCTGATGCGCCCAGCAATCTAGTCTGTACTTAGGGTAATGTGTATGGTTGCCGAGTTGAAAAGGGGTGGACTGTAATGGTTAGGCTAATGTGTCAACTCGGCCAGGTAATTGTGTCCAGGTGTTTGTTCCAACAAGCCCTGGGCTAATTGTAATACAAGAGCATTTATGGACTTCAATCACCAGTGAGTTTACTGCATGGATGGCTGATTACATCTGCATCAATCAGGGAGATTACATCATCAAT
>JAQZBX010079815.1:0-13920 GCA_029593785.1 Cabassous unicinctus
TCCTCTGTTCTTTGCCTTGGCTTTTATATTCAATTCCCCACCCACCCTGGGGTGGGGCTCAACGCCCTACTGACTGACATGGCTCAGTCAACGCCCTAATCATAATTCAATCATGCCCAGATTAACAGATCAGATTACAGGCATGATCCAATTATATTTTTGGAATTCATAATTACATCAAATTCCCCAACGGTTACATCCCCCTCATACTGACACTGTGTATGTGTACAGACACATGTGCTTAACTGAGAGATGGGACCAAAGCTTTCTTCAGATTCTCAGAGGGATCTCTGACGAGAAAAAAGTTAAACTCTAAACTAAACCCTTCTATAACATCTATTAAAATTGTTCAAAGAATTCCTCAGTACTCAGAGCCAAGTTCTTTGGTATGGCCACCAAGGCCTTCCCAAGATTTGGCTCCTCATCTACATGGAGCATCAGCTTTCTCCATCCTTCCTCCCCCTTCCCCACCTTACGTTTTCACTTCCAATAAAATGAGCCTATTTACAGGTTCCCCCAAAAAATAAATTTGAGAGTTTGTTAAAATAATTCAGAACAGTAACATTTTTGATAAGTAAGCTGACAAAGTATTATTTACCAATATATAAAAGTAGATGCAAGAGATGACAGTCTTTGCAGCATGGCAATAAAATCATGTTTTTTATTATCACCAGTTTTGAAAGTACCTCTTCACTCATCTCCTATCATAGAACATCTATGATTGGAATGTGTAACTGAAGCAAACTATAAACAAAGGGCACATAAAATCATAGTTTTGTACCTGGAGTGAGCAGGAATATTTCCTTACACCCATACTACCTGTATTTTCATGTAAAATATGCTTCTTAGAAATAATGTACACTGCTTTCAAAGTCATGAGCTAGTGTATGTTTTCATAAATTCATTTTTAATTAAGGAAAACAGTATTTTTCAGTTTTTGTTTTCTGTAACACATAGCTGTAAGTATGTTAGAAAAGTGCCTCAATAAGAAAACAGAATTATTTGAGCTTGATGCCATTTTTCCAATTAGTACATGGTACTATTTGAACAAATAATGTACTCTTTTAACAAATTATGGAATTAGGGTAATGACAGTCTCTTGGAAAGCATTTCTTTCTTTTTTTCTTTAAGGTACCGGGGGCTAGGGATTGAACCCGGGTTCTCGTATGTAGGATGCTGGTGCTCAACCACTGAGCCACATCTCCCCTGGGTTGGTTTTTTCTTTTGTTTTGCTTGTTATTCATTTGTTTCTTTTTTTTTAGGAACCAAACCCAGGACCTCCCGTGTGGGAAGCAGGCACTCAACTGCTCCCCAGAAAGCATTTGTTGTATAAACAATTTGAATAACATATTGAGTGTCCATGATAACTTTTTTAAAAAGAAAACTATTGAAGCTTTTTTTTTTTAGAGAAATCAGTTGCTAACTTTAACATTTTTGTGAATACTCAGCTGAAATACTGGCTTTATAGATATGTTGCAACATCTTCAGAGCCTATACACTACAGAACATAAAATGTCTTTATGTGATAAATTGAATTTATGTGGGGAAAGACCCATTCCCAAAGGCTTTACAAATATCACTTTAACAGGATTCTTTGAAATTAGCTAATTCTTTAATATTAAAATCTAGTATCAAATTTGACCAAAAAATAGATTTTATATACATTTAAGACACCTCTGAAAAGACCTAAAAAGGGATTAATATGGGCATGCACAAATGAAATAATTTTGTCACAAATGACACTGAGTAAGCACAACTATTTGTCATTCCTATTTTGAAAAGTAAATGATACTCATACAAGTAAAACTTTTTCTTTAACTGTTTGACAAATTTTGACTTGGTAACATGTTTTGAACTTTAATAACTCATGAAGCCATAAATGATGACCTTATCAAAAATAGAAAAAAAAACTCTTGACTGCTGCAGAACTGTGTTTTTCATAGTGTTCCCACAACTGCAGAGCTCTCAGCAATTCAGAAGCCCATATAAGGCTCTCCAGCAGGAGATGGCCATGTGATTTCAGTGGCCACTTTAATGGAAGAGGGTTGCTGCCCTGAAAGATGGGAAACTAGTGAGGCCAGAGCAGAAGAATTGTAATGGTATGAACACATTATTATAACCAAATAGAATGTAAGTTTGTTTTTATTGTCGAGTCAGATGATTTTAGAATAACTGACATTACTCTAAATAGAAAAATTGAATACAGTACAGCATTCCTGAATGGATTACTTTATTTAAGCTCCTTTTATTTAACATGGTGTTAGGATAGTATACAGTTTAGGAACTCTCACAGGTATTGGGGGGAACTGGGGGAGGAGGGACGGGAGGAGGTCTGCTACTTAGATTGAGAGGTTTGTTTTCATTTTTAAGAAAAAATCTTTCCTTTTATGATACATAGTTAAAACCTTTTGTTTCTATATTCTGGGGTTAAGCAAAAGGGAAAACCCACAAAGTGAAAAGCTTTTTATATTACTAGTACTCTTCCTCTCCTTTAAACACAGAGGCTGTTGGGAATGATGTTTTCATGAATATCACCTGATTTTGATTATCTGGTTTATTAAAACAAATTAGTGTTTGAGACTTTGAGGAAGCAAATATTTCAAAAAACACATTTAGCATTTTTCAAAAAAAAAATTGTAATGTAGGGATGTGCTGGTTGATATGCAACTAAAATATTTTGTAGTGGGGATCAGATGTAGCTCAAGGGGTTGAGCACCTGCTTCCCAGTATGAGGTTCCGGGTTTGATCCCCGGTACCTCCTAAAAACAAACGAATGAAAAAACTAACTCTCATTGGGGAGCAGATGTAGTTCAGTGGCTGAGCACCTCCTTCCCATATATGAAGTCCTGCATTCAATCCCTGGTACCTCCTAAAAATATAAATACATATATACATATATATATAGTAGCATGTACAGGTAAAAATGCCTATCACGATAAAATGTCTCATTTTCAGATGCTTTGCATGCATACTTTGGAATATGTGGTCTGTCACTAATGGAGGAAAATGGAATTTGTAAAGTTCATCCTGCCTTGAATATAAGTACACGGACTTCTGACCGCCTTCGAGATCTTCATCAGACCTGGAAAACCAAGGACTCTAAGCAGTGCTCAGAGAATGTGCACATTTCCACATGACTGACTTTAGATTGGGGGATGGGGAGTTTTGTAGCCTAACTGTAGCTCAAGGTTAAAAGCCATGTATAACCAAGTGTGCTCCTTTTTTAAAAGATGGAGTCATACAATCAAATCTCATTCTGATGTCACTTTGAGATATGGTCTTAACTCAGTAACCTTGGTGCTGGGTTTCAAGAAAACCTTTGTTGAAGTTTGAACCATAGTGGACTCTGTCATGGTTCTTAAATGTTTATACTGTATTTCTAAGAAGTTCTTTGAGGCAAATTAACTGTATGTGTGTAGGTTATCTTTTCAAAAATTCTTCAGTAGAAATATCTTATAAAATGTACACAAATCTTCAAAACAAGTTTACACTTCATAGAGCATTGATAATCTTCCAGTGGACACTTAGAATTTAAAAAGTTTAATTGCTAGTGGTAGAAAATTGCTTTAATGAATTAAGTGTCTGGGATTATTCTTTGAAAATAGATGATCCCATAATTTTTTTAAAGAAGAATGACTTATTTTGTTTCATTCTTAAGTGTGCCAATTAAACTTTTGTGACCTATATAAATGTAATTAATGACTTAACTAATACAATAGTTTTCTAAAGGGAGATTGTTTAATAGGACTGTATGTTGCTGAGGAAAAAGTAATTTAACTGTATGTGATTGTGAAAGGGAAAGTTTTGTGCTGTGCAGGTCATTTATTTAGACTTTGCTGGAGTGAATTCCAACTATGTTTGATTTTAATCTCAAAGCATTAGTTGCCTTTTTTTGCTTTCTGGGGAGAAGATCTTAGCTTGAAAGAAAGACATGTAGTGTTTTGGTTTATTTTTTTGAAATATGTGATATTATAAATATATTTCTACTTTTATAATGGAGTTATTTTTAGCATTTGAATTTGTTTTCTTTTTTAATTTGTTGCCCTGAGTTTAAATGAGTTAGCTGCTCTCATTTCAAACTAATACTTTTCTAATATTTTCAAATTAAGTAAAAATTTAAGTATAAAAACAGAAGCACTCAAGAAAATTCAAAGGTGCACCTCTATACATAGTCACTTATATTTTTATATTTTCAGGATGGTGAGAGTAAAATGTAACCATTTAGGAGGTAAAAACTTGAGTTTCACCTTTGTTCATTTGTTTTGTTTTGTTTTCTTGTGTGAACTAGCTAATTATAAAGGAGAGAGTGTAGACTACTCATCTTCATTAATTATCGATAAATCACATGCATCACTGTTGCTCAGTGACGTTCAAAGAAATGAATCTAGTACTAAAGTGAAGAAGGGAATCTCTTTACTTAAGGAACTGGGTTTAAGTTAAAGTCATGGTGATGATAACTTTTGAATTATTAGTTCTCCTAGTATCAATATAAAAACTAAATTACTAGTATCACTGTTTAGGTATTAATATATTTAATTTTATTTTCATTTCTCCTAAATTATAAAACAAAATACCCTCAACTAACAGTCTTTCCAAAGGAAAACCTAGTGTATACTTGGAGAAATGATTCATTTATTATTGGCATGCTTACTCTTAAACTTGTTTGCCAAAGTCAATTTTTTTTTTTTTTTTTTTAATAGAAATGAAAAATAAGTCCTCTGATGGTGGGGAAAAAGATATATTTTAACAACAAATGTTTTCCTATTTTTCCATAAGTTGTTCTAGTTGCTTTGATTTAAATCCTAATTAAGACATCCGTATTTCAAATTAAGTCATGTCTTAGACATTGGGAGTTAAATCAGTGTATGTATATAATGACTTTAGAACTACAAAAAAAGCATATAAGCCCAAATTATTTTTTTGAACCTCTATCAGTGGTTTGAAGGTAAGAAAGGTAGTTAATACTGACCATATTTATAAATGAAAGAGAAGAATTCCAAATAAAAGTATTATCTAACTCCTTGTACAATTTAATAGTATAAGAATATAAATTATATTGTTCTAATTGCTATACTGTGAGGGGCCTTCTTGTGAAACTTTCTTCCTTTATGGACCAGTGAATGTTCACATTCCACAGCAACATGTTGATCAAAAATACTGGGCTGTTATGAATTATAGAGGAAACTGTTTCTTTTTAAATAGTTATTTACATGAAAAATATTAATGAATAAAGCAAATTATAAGCAATATTTCACATATACACTTTGTTCTTTAACAGTGGTGAAATAACGGGAAGGGAAATATGACATCCAAAACCTCAAATAACTACTCCGTGCCTTCTGCTCCTGCTCCCCTGTGGCATTTTTTTTTTTTTAGAAGATAGTAAGAGAAACTGTTTTGAGCAGCTACAGAGTTTAACATATTTGTGATCTACAGTGTTCTCATGATACTGTTATAGCAGTTATCACAGGAAATTTTATAGTATTAAGTACTAAATCAATAAAAATGGGAAAAGATAAAACTTAACCAAGTCTTAAAAACTGGGGTAGGGGCTGGGGGACACAAAGAAAGCAGAAAGAAGGAATTAGTAATAATAAAAGCATAAAGTACTAGCAGAAAACCAAAACAGAGCTGATAAATAACCAAAATCTAGTTCTTGGGGGAGAGGGAAGATTCAGTAAAATAGACACACCACTAGCTAACCTATTCAAGAAAAAAAGGGGGGAGGGAGAAAAAGAACAAATGCTAAAAAATTTAAATGACAAGGGGGAAATAACCATAACAAAATCTTTTTAAAAGTATGAAACTGAACAATTTTATACAAAAAAATTGAAAATGAGAAGATTAATATTTGATTTCAGAAAAATACAACTTGCCAAATTTACCCTAGTAGATTGTAGATTCAGAAAGTCAAGATAAACTAGTTACCCAAGAAGAAACAGTTAAAGAGCCCCTTAGCCAAAAAAAAACGCATCAGCCTCAGATTGTTTCACAAGGGATTTCTACCAAACATTTAAAAATTAAATAATCCCAGTGTTGCTTAAACAATTTTAGTGGCTAGGAGAAGAATCTGGAATCTAAAAGTGCCAAAGAAAAGAAAAAAAAGAAAAAATCCCCAAATTCATTTTTAAAGTTATAATAGCACTGATTCCAAAACCTAAGTTGTACCAAAAAGAAAATTCTAGGCCCATCTTACCTAAGAATATTAATGCAGAAATCTTATTAGCAAACAATCCAACAGCACTTTTGCAAGGTAATAATTGTGACTGAGTTAGGTTTATTGTAGGAATATTAAGATAATTCAATATTAGACAATCCATAAATGTTCATCATATTAAGATAGTTGAAAAGTCATTTGATTATCTCCATCTTTCCAGAAAAGGCATTCCACAAAATTGAGTACTCATCCATGTTTAAAACATTCAATAAAGAGAAATCAATAAATAATTCCTTTACATTGTGCTCAGTCCCAAAACCAGTATCTTAAGTATGATAATGTTGAAATAAAAAATCAGGAACAAAACTTAGGTGCCCACTCCCTCCTCTACTTTAGCATTGTGTTAGAGATTTTAGCAATGCAGTTAGATGAAAAGAAAGCAAATACATTTGAATTTAAAAGAAAGAGGTAAAACCCTATTTGCAGATGATTATATCTGTAAAACCCAAAAGAATTTGTTGAAAAATTACCATAAACTATGAGGGAATTTAGTAAGGTAGCAGATTACATACAGTTAAAATACAAATATCAATAGCTTTCACCAGACTCAAAAGAGTGCACACTCTATCATTCCACTTATATAAAGTTCAAAGCAGGCAAAACATCCCTATTGTATCAGAAACCAGCACCACCTTTGGCTCACTACCTCCCTCCCCGAAGGTAAGCACTATCACTACTTACGTCAGTTAGTTTTGTCTCTTTTTTTGACTGGCTCCTTTAGCTCAACAAGGACTAGAAGGGGTCCAAGAGGGCTCCTATGGTGCTGGTTATGTTCTGTTTTATGATCTGGGTGCTAGTTGCATAGGTGCATCCACTTTGAATATTTATCCAGCTGTACACTTATGATTTGTGTACTTTTATGTTTGTATAATTATAGTTCAATAAAAATGTTTAATAAAAAGAATAAAAGACTTGCTTATATATACATACTAACCTAAACAATATATCTTTAATTGAAGAGAAAACCCCCTTTGTGATTACCAAAAAAGAAGTGTATGTATAAACTTAGTAAAAAAAAAAGTCCAAAATCTATATGAGGAAAACTTAAAAAAAAAAAACCTGAAAGACAAAAAAGTAGATTTGAACAAGTGAAAAGATAGACCATATTCTTAGCTAGGAAGGGTCAACAGCAAAACATATTTTTCTCTTTAGGTTAATTTATAAAATTTAATGTCATCCCGATAAAAATATCATGTTTGTTTTTATTTGAGAGACCATACAAGAAACTCCATGAAAACTGGAGAAGAATGAGAAGAAACTGGCCTTCCCAAACTTTAAAACATACTCTAAGTCTTCCATGATTAAAACAGTTTGATATTGACCCATGAATAGGCAGGCAGTCCAATGGAACAGAAGAGAAAATCTGAAGATAGACTCAATGGCATATTAGTATATTATAAAGGCAGCCTCTCAAATCGGGGAGAAGGTGAACTTTTTTTTTTTCCTTTTTTTTTTTCTTTTTTCTTTTTTAGGTATGATTTCCTTTAAGGGCACAGTTCTGAGGACATTGCTATTCATGTAAAAGGTGAACTTTTAAGTAAGTGGTGTTAGAATGACTAGTGCTTAAATATTCAGATATTTACATATATTCCTTTAATGAATATATAGTTTCTTTGAATTGTTTTACACTGGGCATGTGTTATCTTTATAATTTAAAATATCATAAAAAAAGAAAAAGTGAAAGTACTTTCCCCACTTCAACCCCCAGCCTACACTTCTTAGATAGACCCACCACTGTGGTATAAATCCTTCAGACCTTTATATTCTCTCTCTGTAAGTAGACATATATGAAATAATAGTTGAGCTGTATATAGTCTTTAAATATCTGCATATTTAAGCACTAGTCATCCCAATATCACAAACATTTATAAAAATAAATACATAGGTATGAGATCATACTATATATTCTGTACTGTAACTTTTTTCCTTTCAACAATATATTATGAACACCTTTCAATATCTGTACTTTTAACAGTTGAGTAGTGTTTTAGTTTGCTAGGCTGCCGAAATGTAATGTACCAGAAATGGATTGGCTTTTATCAATGGGGATTTATTAGTTTATAAGCTTACATGTTCAGGGCTGAGAAAAATGTTCAAATCAAGGTATCATCAGGTGATGCTTTCTTCCCGAAGACAGACTGCCAGTGATCCTGGACTCCTCTGTTACATGGCAAGGAACACAGCAGTATCTGCTGGTTTCCCTTCTCTTCTGGGTTTTGTTTCTTCAGCTTCTGGCTTTCTCTGGCTTTCTCTCTCAGCTTCTGTGGTTTTCTCTCTTTTCTCTCCATATTCATCCAATTTATAAAGGAGTCCAGTAAGAGGACTAATACCCACCATGGGCCATGCCCCAACTGAAGTAACCTAATCAAAAGAGCCTACCTACAATAAGTTCACACCCACAGGAATGGATTAGCTCTAAGGATATGATTTTTCAGTGGTCCATAAAAGCCTCAAACTACCACACATAGTATTGCATTGCATAAATATATCATAATTAATACCTTTTTCACAATTATAAAAATTATAAGATCCTTAAAACTGTATTATTGCTTATTCGCATGTATTCTATGAGCAAAATGTATAGAAATGGAATTGCTGGGTCAAAGAGTGCACATTTTAAATTCTGATAGCTTTTGCCAAACTACTTTCTAAAAAAGATGTACATCTAAGATCTTAAATATGATTTTTTTTTAAAAAGGCTTCTGATAAAACAACATATTTGTAACTCATAAGTCTGGCGTTAGAAAAGACCCTAGTGGTTTAGCTCCTCACCCTCATTTTACAGATTGTAAATCTAAGCCCCAAATGTGAAGTAACACATGAAGTGACAATGCTGGAATTAGAGTACCCATTTTCTGTCTCCAGGACAGGAATCTTTTTATGCCACAACATTTCTTTGATTGAGGTGCTCATCCTCTTGCCACTTCTCACATTTTTTCCAGATGTTTAGTTCTAATAACTTTTCATTGAAATTCTTATTAAGGATTAAACTAAATTTAGAGCTGCCATTAAAAGTGTTATGTGGGATTTCCTGAGCTGATTGATAATGCGCTACAGTTAAGATGTCACCATTGGAGAAGCTGGGTGATGGACACATGGGGCATTTCTGGTATTTTTGCAACTTCTTGAGTCTATTTCAAAATAAGTTTTAATTATATGAGGGAACATGAAAGGCACATAAAATTCAGTGGAGAAACTAAAGTGAAAGTAAAGGAGACACACTATGAGCTTAGGTTCAAGGCCAATTTCCCTCGTATTTAATTTAGATGGGCAAGTCAGTTTGGTAGAGCTTTATGATGTCTCTAGAGAGTGAAGGAAAATCACTAACAATCAATTTGATAATGTACTTGGGTAGCTTGCTAAAATGTTAATGGATTTTCATCTTGCCATTTGAATTTCAGCAATTGAGTACTATATTAGAATATTCACAAATGACACCGTTCTCTGCTAAATGATAAGAAATATGTATTCGAGACAGTTGTTCAAGCAATATCTTTTACTTTTATGACTGTCGATACTTATTTTAATATTTCTCATATTAAGGAACATATAGGTTATTTCCAATTCACAAATGTTGCTGTGAACATCATATTTATATTTCTATAGGATTTCCAGAAGGACATTTCTGGATTAAAAGGTATATTCTTAAAAATTACTTGTAGTTACTGCCAAATTGCCATCCAAAAACAGTGTAGCCATTCACAAACTCACCAACAGAGCATTAGAGTACCTGTCTCGCCATGTCCTCTGCAACTCTGGATATTATAATCTTAACATTTTTTCCATTCTGGGTGGAAAAAAATGATATTCCCTTGTTATTGACAAACAACATGTATAGAAAACAAGTTTGGCCAAGTTTTAGAGGAGTTTCATCACTTATATATGCTATAAGAAGGAATGCTAGTTGTTGTATGCCTATGAAAATGAAATCAGAATAATGTCTTTCCATTAACATAGGACTTAGAACAATCTTTTTCAAAGTGCCCTCTGCAGACAAGGAGTATTGGCATCAACTGGGAACTTGTTAGAAATGCAAATTATCTGGACCCACTTTAGACCTACTGAATTAGAAACTCTGGGGGTGGGTCCAGCATGCTATGTTTTAACAAGCCCTCCTGATGCATGCTCAAGTTTGAAAACTAACCACTGATTTAGGAAAAGCAGCTTGGGTATGAAGAGCAACTGAGAACTCCATAATTACTTGCAAATTTATACTTTAAAAAGGTAAGGATTTTAGTCAGCAGGAAGCTCAATATGCTTTACCTCCACAACCCCAGACAAACCTAATATGATCTTGGTCTGTGGTAGTAGGGTTGAAAATGTAACAAATGCTCAGATATGCCAAGAAAATATAACAGTTATTTTCTGAAATGGATCCAGTCATCATTTGCCCATATCTCAAGGGGTGGGGGAAACTAGGGAAAGGGGCCATTTGAACTTGTCAGCTAACATTACCTCAGCCTCTTCTGATTTAAAGAGTATTGTTTGTTTGTTTGTTTGTTTTGATCCTTGTTGTCTGAAAACATGAGACTCCTGTGGCATCAGGGGGCTTCTGTTCCAGGGTGCTGCTCTGGTCCCTGTACTGGTGTCTACTGACGTGTCTGCAGCTGGTCTAGTCTGGCCTTTTGAGGTGGGTTACTTGCCATTTGCTTCTAATTGCATGGTCCCAGCACTGTGGCCTCTTTGCTACAATCCAAGGCCTCCTCCAATCCAACTGATCTTAGTGACTCCTTGTCTGTACCTCCCAAACACTCCACACACACATGCCAAGCGTGTGCTCACACACACCTGCAGCATGTACAGAAACTCCTAGATCTTCTTTATGCCCAAAGCATTGTCTCCATTTCATCGAGCTACTTCCCCCATTCCAAGGCTGCCCCAAGCCACCCTGAATGTGGAGATAGGCCAAAAGGTTGTTTCTCCTGGGACTGCAGCCTCTCCTAGGCTGGGCCTGGAGAAGCAGGTCACAGACCAACCCACATAACACATGTCTAAATATTTAAAAGTTATAAGTCAAGCTAACAACAACAAAAAATAATGTTCTGTCCTCCTAGATTGTCAGATACATCTTTATAATGACAAAATTGAAAAGTGTATAAAGCAGCAAATCATACTAAATAGTTGTGAATAGTACTGTCTTCATTTCCTTGGGCTGCTGTAACAAAGTACCACAAACTGAAGAGCTTAAAACAACAGAAATGTATTGTCTCACAATTCCGGAGGCTAGAAGTCTGAAATCAAGGTGTCAGCAGGGCCATGATCCCTCTGAAGTCCATAAAGAAGAATCTATGCCTTTCCTGGCTTCTGGTGTTGGCTTGCCGGCAATTCATGATGTTCTCCCCTCTGTCGTCTCCAATTCTCCCCTTCTTATGAGGTCACCAGTTGTATTGGATTAGGGCCTATCCTAATCCAGTTTGACCTCATTTTAATAACATCTTCATAGACCCTAATTCCAAATAAGGTCTCATTCATTGGACCAGGGGCTGGAACTTGAACATGTCTTTTTGGGGAACACAATTCAACCCATAACAAGGACAAATCAAAAATTTATTTTCCACCCAAGGCGATATTTGGCAGTGGGTGCTGATAGATTACAACAGAGTAGACAAAGGGAAAAGATTTCTCTCTGGCTTGTTGGCTCGCCAAGGAACCAGGGCTCCCTCTAGTCACTGGGGATTTCCACAGGATAAACCTCTACTTTGTCTTATTGGAATGGGGGTGGGAATATGGTTCTTTCACCTTCATTTGTGTCTCCTCTCTTTGCCCACCCCCACCATCTGAGTACAAGTTTTCTCTTTATTCCACGCTGTCCTGAATTCAGGCAATCTTTGCTCATAGTAAATGCCCAGCCTCCTATCCCCACCATTACCCATTCTAGTGCCTCAAAAAAACCTGAGGCTGGAAGGCCAGGTTCAGATTTAGAAATCTTGACCTCTTCAGAGTTTCCAGCCCAAGGCCAGCCCTTTCCCCACCCCAGGAATCCTCCCGCACCTTGAAGGGCTCCCTTGCACTTAAAAGGGCACCCCATCCCCTTTGTCCAAGCTCCATTTCAGCTCCCCCAAACAGCTGATCCTTCATCACACTTTGAAAATAGGGGTACACACCCTGGCAGCACAGTCCAAAAAGGATCCAGGGAAGAAGCACAGGTAGGCAGGACAGGGTATTCCAGGATCCCTGGTACTGGGGGCATGGTCTAGAAAAGGGAACTGAAGCCCCATAGATTCCTCACTTTGTGGAGAAAGGCACTGAAGTGCAAGGAATCCTCTGGTTCTAAGGAGTACTGGCAGGTACCAGCCTCTGTGGTCTTAGTTTCCTTTATGCCTATCTGGATGTTGCTACTAGGCACCCACAGCACCTTCTCTCCTCCACGCACTTCTGTCATCCTTTCCACACGTCCCCAGGACTAGATAGAACAGGATTTCCCCCCTTCATTTGTGGCAGGGACTTCCCCTTTTTTATTTCTTGAGTTCTCTCTACCTCTGATCTGATATAGTAACTGGAGTTTAAGAACTTTAGAAAATCCTTTCTCAAATTACAAAGATTGGCTTTCATGATTCTTGTTTTGCTGCAAAATCAAAAGCTGCATATTCTTTACCTTGCTGTCATACTCTCAAGGTAATGGATGCCTCTGGTGGAACAGGAAATGAAAGGCAAAAAGCACATTAACATTTTTCAAACTTAATATCTCTGCCACATTACTTTGATGGAAGTAGCTAAAATGAGGGCAGTGATGACACCACTATGCTCTATACTGCCAAGATACCACAACAGTTCAAGGGTCCATGCATGAAAAAGGTCAGAGGTAGGAAGATCAGGTGTTTCAGGAAACAAACAGAAATGGACCATTTTTGTCGAATTCAAATATGTAAAGGGCTGTTGCATGAAAGAAGGTTTGGATTCAGTGGCAGCTACAGAATTTCTGTTTTGGAGGGGCTAAGAGAGTGGCCATCAGTAAGAAGGTGAGGCCTAGAGGATTACCTTGAGGTGATTTGCATGCCACTGCACTTTTATTTATTGTGCATGTATTTGAAATGACTCGAGAGAGAGCTGGTGATAAGTATAGGTTATAATGTTAATTGCACACCCCTCCTGTAGCAGTTTAATATTATTTATGAATTCCAAAAAGAAGGATTATGTTTGTAAACTGGTCTGTTCCTCTGGGCATGAGTCCCTTTGATTGTATTAGATTCAGCTGAGATGTCTTTGATTAAATTATCTTAAGATTAGGGCCTTGATTCGACCATGTCAGTAGGGTGGAACTCAGGGTTAAGTTCCCTCCTGTGGTGGGCTATATAAATGGACACTCACTCAGGAAGACACAGAAGAAGATACACGGAAAAGAAAGAAAGTTCCATAGACATGGCAGAGGAAAGAACTTTGATCCTGCGGCCCCAGGAGAGATGAGCCATTTGCCTGATAGCTTGCATCTGAAGAGAACAGAGCAGCTGCACTGAGGAAGCCTGGAAAGAAACAAACCCTATGCCAGCCTGTAGCTGTGATAGAGGAAGGCTGAACCCTCGCAGACATCACCCGCCATCTTGCTTTAACACGTGGCAACTGACTTTGGTGAGAAAAGCAACCTTGAGTTGGACTCTTTAGGGCCTTGTGACTGTAAGCTTCTACCCCAAATAAATATCCTTTATAAAAGCCAACAGGTTTCTGGTGCTTTGCATCAGCGCCTCTTTTTTTTTTTTTTTTTTTTT